>OMLC01057082.1:0-13313 GCA_900302585.1 Regalecus glesne
ATGCATATAAAAATGTATCTATAAACATATACAATCATATTTGTCCATCAAATTACCTTACGGTTGAACACTGATAACTGAGCCTGATCAAGTCGACAGGAAGTGTTCAAAATAAGCTGTTATTTGGTACCAAGAGGTGAATAAGGATTACCTATTCCATAAACCACTGATATTAATTCAATTATATAGATCTCTTCATATGCACACACACACACACACACACACACACGTTACATATAAACATGGACACACATTTAAATAGATATGTACACACACACAGCCAACTTAACCACCCGTCAGTGCTTTGTTCCCACTGTCCAAGGTTTATCAATGGCTCACAGGCAGGGCATAAGGACTTTCACCTCATTCATCCGTAAGGAAAAAGGCACTGTTGATTCAGTATCACAATGCAATTTACATTGTGTGAAGATTAAAATGTAATAGGTCAACAGATGATTAAGAAAATTAATGAACGTCTGGAAGGTCTGTATGCATGCTGCAGAAACCCAGGAAAGCTTAATGTGAGTTGTGTTTACGATGCAAGTACATCCACAATTGCTCCACCTTCATAAATGGGCAAACAGTGCGAGACAGGAAACTAAAGATTTAGATCACATGGTTGGCTAAACTGGAACAAGTCATCCAAGTCACAAAAGAGGTGAATCTGTTCAGCTGGATCAGAGGTTCATTTTAGAAACGCTTCGTCACTCACCACGTGACTTCTTCAGTCTAAGCTGAAGGCAAACATCCCCCTCCTTATAAACAGTACCTTGCTGCCACACAAGGTGGTTCACCTCTTTTGTGATTTCCCTACCTGGATTATTGAGCATGCATCAAGACAAGTCATCCAAGTGTTTACTAGCACATTTTGGAATGAGGCCGTCTTTTGCGTGTATTTGTTCCCCTGAAATGTCAGTCCAGGAAATTTAAGCTGGGACACAAACTTACATTGATCTGGAGTAGATTGTGTGGTCATCATTGATGTGAAGGCCGGCATGAATTTACAGGTGTTTTAGTGTTGAAGATGAGGTTATGAGCACACCATGCTCTCAGGATCTTTACCCCCCACCCCTTGTATACTTAACCATGTGATGTTATTACACACCCGCACATTCTTGAGTGTCAGTGCAGCTCTATTGATCTCTGCACCTTATAAATTTCAGGTTGATCTGTGGGTGGGTTAACTTTCAGGCCTAATTTAGACTTGAATATTTAAGCAATATTGACCAAGGAAGTCATTTTGTCAACCCATGTAACCCATTACATTGGTTTCCACTAGTTATGTAGTGATTTACCATGTTAAATGATATGATCTTTAATTAATTACGTAACACGAGTTAATCATCGCCAAATAACCATTTATTCCAATTTCAAAACTCTCATTTCTGAATACATTGACATTATAAGCTCATCAGACCAGCAATGATTCACAAAGTTTATTGCAGCATAAAATCTTTGATCAACGTTTTTAAGTTTCTTTAAGTGGACAACACTGAAATTGAAGGTGAAACATCACGATCCATTGAGGGATTGAATTGACACCAAGGATGTTCCCCTCAGGTCCTGGAAGAGAAACAGGATAGTGTTGAGGTGTGTATAACTCAGGGTCATTGTACATATTCAATAGAGCAGTTAATCAGAGCAGATACCAGTCAGTCATGAATCTTCAGACTGGGGCGGTATACATCTGGTCATCACTTTTACTCCAAGTCATAAAATATTGTTTTACCAAAACAAAAAAACATACCTCTTTATTAAACAAGCTGCAGATACCAGGGTAGGTAGCTGGAATCCAGTGTGGATGGATTAACATCAGCAGGAGGTCACAGCCAATTCAGTCATTTCTTAAAGTGGGATGAGGTTATGCCATTAAGTCAACTAGAACGGTAAAATTTACTTCACACATAAATTTACTATTGTCAGTAACGGGTCCAACATTGATAAGCTTGTTATAATCCTTACCTTTCTGTCACCAGGTCCACAGCAAATGGCCCCTCAAGTCTGCAGTGCTGTGGAATGACAGATGACATGGATTAGTTTGCTACAACAATATGGCATAACACACAAGTTTAAAAAGGTCTCACGATCAGTACAAATACCAATCAGTCATGAATTTTCAGACTGGGGCGGTAACATTAAGTCATCAATTCTGTTGTATGCTTGAAAGCACCCAAGACCCCAAGGAATTTCCTCATGAAACCTGAACTTAGATCTAAAACAACTCCTACCGGTGGATTACTGACATCGTCGGTGGTATACTCTGTAGAGATCCATCTAAAGGGCAGAGAGAGTTCAGTTACCATGGTGAAAACAAATTGCTGCATTACTATTACAGAGTGTGCATTCGTACATATACTACAAGGAATCACATTTTCCTTAATCTGATGCATTTGCACAAAACCCAAGGTTATTCTAACCTTCAAGTCATCCCTTCGACTTTTTAAATTATGAACAATCAATAACACTAATTTGAAAACGACCCATTCAAGAAATGCGTTTAATCTGTTCGCCACCGTTAAAATTCATGTGACATTACCCAATAACTTTCACTTTTGCGTGAATGTTTTCTAAATATTTTGGACTAGTGAAGTCTGGGTGAGGGTCAGAAGAGCTATCTTCATCATTGCAAACCAAATCACTCCATCCTCCATGGGGAATCCAGCAGGTAACCTTACACCTTCCTCAGAAGGGTTCTCGGTGCCATACTGATCCAACAGGAGGGAAGTGACAGATCTATATGGCTAAGACTGTCTATCATCATGCCCAATTACCCCTTAATAGTCCAACAGGACAATATCGGTTACAGACCAACCCTAAAGTTACAATTGTTTAAGAGACATCGCAAAAGCCTCCCAATTTCCTCAGGATAGCAATCTCAAAGTTACGCTCACCCATGGTTTCAGAACAAGACGATATCAACGTACATCTGTTCTACTGCTGGATGTTTGCAGTCAACTGTAAGCACTCAGTGCACAATGTAAAGCCAGGTTCCACTCCTCTACTGCCGTTCGCAGGTTCTGGCGCTACCAAAGGGCGTATGACGTCGAGTGTTATAAAGAAACACGGTGAGACAGACCTGCAGATATTTCAAATTGTCAGTTATTTTCTTAACACCTCCAAGTTCTCAAGTAAAGTTTTTGAACTGGTTGCTGCCATTTTTTTAACCCATCATTAAAGCCATCCTAACCAAACACAGATGAAAGCAGGCTGAAATACAGGACACATGAAGGTAACAGAAGACCAATACCTCAGATTAAGGTTTTGCTCTGGCATCATTACATCCATGCCTTCCGCAGTTGCCAGAGACGGAATCCCTGCATTTCCATATAACCTGGAACATTGAGAGGGAAATCCATTCTTTTACTCGTTTTTTCACTTCTTTAAAGGACAAATTAATTGGCATCAACCGCTTTCACTGATGTCAGATATTCCGTTTCTCATCACAATTTCAGACGAACGAGATTCCAAGATACTCATCACTTTCAGTAGAGGACTAGGGCACACAAATGACAGCACTTATCAAGTCCGAGACAATTTACTCACCGTCAACTTCCATGAAACCTCATTTCATCTGGAGATTGCAGCTTCCCATAGGACATCTGTAGCTATGAAACAACAGTTCACATGGAGATTAAAACGACACTACTCCATATCAAGATCTACTACAAAACATCAATGTCATATCAAAGATGTCCCCTTTATTTTGGTTTCTGGTCGGTTGAGTACATGTTGGTGAATGCAGTTACTCAGCAGTTCTTGTCGTTTCACATAGGTTCAAAGTGAGCTAAGTTTCATCATCATTGCAACTGCGTAATGAAGACTACAGCAACATATATGACAGAATGACTCGAAAACATAACTACCAATACCAGCAACATAGAAATGTATGACAATTAACTAATCTTACATTTCACTTCAGTCTGAAGATACATTACTGCAGTTAAACTGTTCTTACTTCTGACAGGCAGGTCCACAGGAAGCAATCCTGTAGAAGAGAAATAGAAAAGGACTGAGTGATAGGCAGTTTTGGCTCAGTACCCCACGTGTAACTACCAATGAGGTCAAATGCATTTGTCATACACGTGTTCAGGGCCGAATGTGCAAAAATCCCATTTTCAGGAGTATCTCGCATCAGAAAATAATGTACAATCACAGTGATTCAGTACAGGTCTGTGAAAATTTTCATCAGTGAGAGACACTTCCAAATAGTACTAAGGCAGGCGGAGGCTGCAAACACTACAGGCAGAGTAGTTCAAATAGTTCTCGTAAACTATTATTCGGTGCAATAATTAGCTATATCTGTTAGATTAGAATAGCTCCCAGTATAGTTTTAGTGGCTAGATCAATTTAGTCAAGTTTAGTCCATCGATGGGAACGGATTGCCGAATTTGACCAGACGACTGCAGAGGCTGTAGATATCAAGTTAACTTGATTCAGACTTTTCTCTTTAAATATAAGCATTCAATGTAAACTAAACATCAGCTACAGCAACCATTTAATCAACATCAATTCCAATATATGGGTTGCTCTATTTTCTAAGCGTAAAAAATAAAAGAAACCAAAGTATTATAAGAACTGTAGTGTGATGTACCTGATAGCCTCCGAGGGAGAAATAGGAAGAGGAAGACAGTCCGGCTGGTTTTTATACCCCCTTGTACGTCATCCACCCAAATTTCCGTTTGGAAACCGAAACTCACCCTTCAATGAATATTCCTTTTTTGTGATGATAAATTAGTATAACAATAATATTTAAAGCACAAATTATTTTTAATTCCATAAATTAAGATCTATACATTAAAAATATATGTTTTCTTAGTTGTATCTATTTACGCCAAAGGTTAAAAAAAACAGCTTTGTACTTAATTCCTCCACTAGAGGGCACTAACCATCTCTCCTTCCGAATGATCTTAAAGCACCTCCTCCTCCTTCGCCACTCATCTACAATGGGGGCTCTGTTATGCTGAGGGGAATTGTTCCTGGCACAGATTGACCCCATGAGAGGGAAGGGTCACTGCAAATCAATAAGAGCTTTATCCTATGATAGGAAATTTCTATCCTGATGGGGTTGCTCTCATCCGGAATGTCAATGCTGGCCATCCACATGACACAAGGGCACACTGAATGGTTTGATGAGAATGAAAATAGTGTAAAGTATAAGGCTTAAACCCTTCAGATATATCAGATATTAGACAGTGTTCTCCTTTACCACTATCAAAACCCCAAATAAGGGAATTTATTTTTAAAGAATGGTGTTCAGAGACTTGTAGAATCTATGACAAACATTGAGACCCTCCCCGTCTACTTCTCCTTCATCTAATAGTAGTATCATTTTCAGCACCATCCTTCTGGCCAACAGTACTGGTGGTGGTTGCTGGTAACCTTGGCCTCAACCAATCCGGTATGGAGATCTAATTTACGATCCACATACTTGTTTCGCCATGGTTTTACACTAGATGCCCTTTGTGATGCAACCCTCCCCGTTTATCCAGGCGTAGAACTGGCATTAAGAATAGCTAGGTCTTTTTTATGTGTCAGGATTAGAGCCCATGTTGTGGGGGTGGACATGGACCTAGATGGGGAATTAAACCCGGATGCCCTTCCCGATCCCCCGACGTGGAATAAAAGCTGTGGCGCCTGGCTTGGTGGTTCCACAGCAACACATACCTCCTATACTCTGTCTCCTTTCCACTCATAACTACTTGTTGTTCTACCTGCATCTGCAGTGTTGGTGATCTCAGCAGTCACTGTAGAAACATCACTCTTGTTCTGATTTGTTGTCTCCCTGAATCACCAGAAGGCTTTTTGCCCTAGAGTGGGAAGGAAAAGAGGGTACAGGCCATCATCTTCATCATCTTCATCATGCTCTTTGCATCTGTCTCAACGCAAAAGTTGTGACTAGAGATTCAACGACCTATCTTGTCTAGTAAGTCCACTTTTTCTGTATCCTGGCCTGTTATATTCAGTAAAGCTGTATTTGTAAGGTTACGGCCTGCAGCAGCCGTAGCAAAACTTGCTAGGTTATCCTTCCCACAGCTGTCCCTTATTAGCTCAAGGTTATTTGAAAGCCTCTGATCAGACTATCTAAGAAAAATCCTCCAAGCCAGGGCAGAATAGTTCCAGTTGGCATCACTCTCCCTCCCCTTCTCATCTGCCATTTCAGGGAGTACCATAACTACAAAAAGCTGTTAAGCCATCATTTCTACTACCATTCTCTGGAAGATCAGCTTTGTTTTACTTGCTGAGCAAAATGGCTGCTGCCGAGGTTGTCTGAGGACATTGAGGAAACATTATGCCTTTGGTGGGGATTGCTACCAAGGCTGCTGTTGAAGACTGATGTTGAAGTCATGTTTCGGACTTGTTATTAGATAGAACTAGTTTTAGGCAGTATGGCTGCTAGCATGTGCTAGGTAGCATGTGTTGTTATGTGGAATGAGTTTTAAGTATTTTTTTTTATTTTGCCAAGTGACAACAGATGAAAATTAGCCAAAATTATAGAAATTATTCAACCTGCTTAATAAAACTGGTTGATGTGCTCCTGAGTGACATACTTTTAACATTATTATAATGGTCATTATCATTATTAAGCCCTACTCTGTCCAGGGGCACCTCTGTAACTCAGTAATTCTTCTCCAAAACTAGAAAGGGAGGACAATTATTTTATCAAATGGATGATTAAAAAAAACATGAAATAAAAAAGGAACAACAATTGCCCAAAATAGTAATAATACTTTCTCCTGCTGCATATTGCATGGATTTAGAAATTTGCCATACATAGGATAGTGAGGTGAGGAGTGTGTTTGTCTGAATTTTGAGAATTCATCACTTTTTATAGTGTACGTTAGTTTTTAGAGACAGTCCCTGTCTGTGTTCAGTCTATTGTAGAGATTCCATGACCATCTTCAAATAACTTTACTGTATGTGAAAAGTCTTGCTTGTGTAGTACTGATCTAATAGCTAACAGTATGTCCACGGGAGGCGCTGTGGCTTAGTTGGTTAAAGCGCCTGTCTAGTAAACAGGAGATCCTGGGTTCGAATCCCAGCAGTGCCTTTAGCTTCCGGCCAATTATAGTCTTCGTCTTGTAAAGTGATTTACGATCTCACCCATTCATCAAAACATCCTCTTCCTCCATGAGATGGGATCGAAGAAACTCTTAGAAATAAGAGGTGGCTAAGTACAAATCTATTCCAGGGCATGGATGCAAATTAAAATCCTGAAATTAGTTACATTGATCTAATGAGAACAAATAGGATAAATTCAATCATGCAGATTAGGACTTTTTGTGCCCGTGCTTCAGGGTCTATTAACGTGTCTCTGGTAGTGGACAGAAGGGCTTTCCACATTCAGTCACTGTGGAGGTTTTAATTGTTTGTTTAAATATTAAATTTGAATCTGCAGACCATGTAATGTAAATTTGCCCACAGTGAGGCTGAATCAACAGACGTTTATTCCTGATGGATGAATGAGGTGTAAGTCCGTATGCACAGGCTACAGAATACCAACAAACCTTAATGTGAGTAATGTTAAGGTCATGTGAATACACCGTCCACAGCGGCTCCATCTTTAGAGCCAGGCACAAAGTGTGGGGCAGGATACTGAACAGATCAACAACACTGTGTAGGACTCAGAGACAAATGGCAGGCCCGCCCTCAGGGGGAGTCAAAGGGTGCCGATGACCCCTGACCTAAGACCCAGGGAGGGTGCCATGCAGAGATTTATGGCTGACCCTTGAGTGGGATCAAGCAGAATGTTTTACTTGCTGACTTATAACACTATAATATGATCTATATGTACATGCATGGTAAACAATACCCTGCATCCCCGCCCCTGCTGATATTGTGAAAATAATGTGGTTGAATCACAGGCCAATCAGATGCGCAGAACACACCGCCAAGTATAGTTAACTACAGCCTGACTAGCTGCTAAAGCATTCAAACCCTCACCATAAATTAGGGGCTAAAAACAAAAGGCAGGGTCCAGAGGCAAAAAAAGGCCCTGACATCACTGGTGACCTTTGGTAGAGGGGAGCACGCATTCAGTAAAGTGAAACTAATTAAAAATATTATGTGCTGCATGGTGAGGCTCAAAGGACTCATCATCCTTTCCACTGAGAGAAAACTGCTCCAAAGAATGGACTTCGAGGACATCATAAAATACTTTGGTGCAAGAAAACTCAGGCAAATTGCATTTGGACCTGAACACTAGTCAGTGGGCATCACAAGAAGTCATAGGATATAGCAGCAAAGATAGTTAAGCTATAGGTGTGGGTAAAGCCTCTGTTTGTACTATTATTATTATATCAGTTGCTAGCTGTATCTTCTATATGCTATTTGTTTTAGAGTAAAGAGGCCTATAACTATCACAGTCCATCCATACATTCATCGTCAACCACTTATCCGAAGTCAGGTCGTTGGGGAACTGGAGCTTATGATATAAAGCTCAAGATATACAGATTGATTTATCTTTTTTCCCTTTGAATAAAAACATTAAACTGGTTGCATGAGTTGCTGTTTTCATGGTGGAAGGCCTATTAGAGCAGTGCCCGTGTGGGTGCAATACCTCCTCCTGAATAGTGGCGCTGTTTCTCCGGTCACCACAGAAACTATCCATCCCAGTAATTATGGAGTTTTCCTTGTAGGTCCATTTGGTAAATATTTGAATCCAAAGCACCTAACAGGAGTCAAGTGGTTTCTATTTTAGGTAACAGTGGAGACCAGATCCCTCAGATGGATGGTTTAACGCAGTAAAGCCACTTAGGAACACAATACCACCAGTCTTCTTTAAAATGTACCTTTATTTGTTGAACAAAGTACTTATGCATTTAAAGTTCATGGGCTTACTGGGAAACCCAAGAAGTGAATTTTCAGAAGAAACATTTTAGACAAAATAAAATGATCAGTCTGTTCTCTTGACAGCTCAAACTGTTACAAACTTCATATGTCAGTGAGAGAGAAATTTGCAAACCAAATAGAAAATCAGTGCAGTAAACTCTCCTCTGGGACTGCCATTTTGGATCTTGCATTTACCCAGTTTTGTGTCTGGAAAAGCCTCCAACAGTTATATATTTGAGGATTGTTTCCCTTTCTAACAAACTGCACAGACTAAGGTGCCTTTACTTGCAATTCTTAATCTGGGTGCAAAAACTGAAAATGTACAAATCACACAACTGCTCTGACCCCCTCAGGTTACCTAACCTTCATAAGAACCCAGTCAGTGAGCTTGAAATTAATCATATAAGGAAGTTTATAATGTGATAATCTCTAATAACCCATAACTTCAACTGTTGGTTTATTTCTGCGTGTTTGCATGTTCGTGCTCACACAACCCTGTATTTCAACATATTACATAATCTCATATGAAGAAACTGAAAGTAATTGCAGCTCCGGATATATTATGTAAATGTAATTCCCTAATAAGTGTAATATACTAATGAAGTATTTTGTGTTTGTGCGTCCGTCACAATGCAAACTTTGTGAAATCGCTTCAAATGTGTGCATGGGTCAATTGTGTGCATGTACACATACTGACCCCAGTCTCCCTGGACCATTGCTGTTGGTCCGTGAGAATAACTAATACAGTTTCAGCGGCCCATAAAATCCATTGATTAACCTACAGAAAGAGGTGAACATGTCCAGAACACGAATCCTCTAGTTAATCATTACTGTTCTGCTGGTGGATTTTCCATTTATTTGGTTACACATCAACTGCAGGGCAGTTTCATGGTGCCAAGACATGCTGGGTCTGATAGTGGCTGCAATTAAAGATATGTGAGAAGGTGAGGTAATGACCACAGATAAGGTAAAACTATGAACCAATTAATATGAAAGAATCAGTGTCCAAGGTCAGAGGGCTTCACTGGAGGTGTACTAACCGCAGCTGATGTCAGGCACTGACCTCTGTCCTCCTCCACCCATGGGGGGGAGTCCCATAGGTATTAATGCAAAACTAAAAGAAGCTCCCCCCACCTGTCAAGTCCACCTCAGCTCTCTAAGGGTCCATGATGAGCACTGACCCATGAACCTTACTTAAAACATGTGACTCTTCAAGTCTCCAGTACCACACAGACTAATATTCAGCTGTCTGCTGAGACAAATCCCTGGAACGGATAACGCTACATACAATATGGTTTGTGTGTGTGTGTGTGTATGTGTGTGTACACACACACACACACACAACTTCTTCAAGAAATCAGCAACAGTGGGGAAAGTCCTCAACAAATAAGAAGTGAAATAATGCAGTAATTCAACTGATTTCTTTCGACCTCACGCAGTAAAAACCCATTTCATGGCTTGTACTGCACAAGATTGAAAGAACTCACTTGAAATACTGAATTACTGGATCATTCATACATATAAATAAAAGAGCTTCAGCTTTTATCCCGGTGTCCTCCATGCTAATGCGAGCTACACCTCAGTGGGGTTGTGCTGGTACTTCTTCTTTGATGCATAAGAGGATGATGAAGATGAGGGTGATGAACTGACCGGAGTTAGCGTGACGCTATAGAGGTTGGTGATGAAAGCTTCCCAGCCACGACGGAAGGCTCGGTCCACAACCTGAGAGGATGAAAAGGACAAAGGTCAAGTTAATTGAGATAGAAAACCACATCCATTTATGTACTTGAACAGTCCTGCTCACTTGGTCATGCTTGGTAACTTGTCCTTCTGGACCAGTCGACCATCAGGAGTGTAAAGCATTTCATTAAGGTGATATCATCACGCAGAACACCTCATTTTATAGACAGAGTTATGGTAGGATATCAATGGAACCTATCAACTGTTCTTTAGGGCAAAAAGTGTCTGAGGCATACTTGTAATATCAGAGATTCTGTGGCTGAGTTGGTTAAAGCATATGTTTGGGAGCCAGGAGAACTGGCATGAGGAAAGGGTATTCTGCCCTAATCCCCCATGCTTGGGTAAATGCGAGGCATTCATTATGAACCTCTTTGATTAGTCGCTAGAATAGAGAAGCACCGTGTAAAAACGAGTCAATTTGACATTCGCCCCATTTGCTATCTTGGGGCTTTTTCTGTGAAACCAGTCGCTAAAACATGGCTTCCACCATCAAAACCGCGAATATCAGCATAATTTTTACTTTAAAGTGATCTTATTTCATTTTTTAATGCTGATACACGTATGTCCATGCTACATTGCTTCTATCCATCCCCTGCTATGTTTTTTCATATTTATGGTGTGGACTGAGTACTTGCATGTTGGCATCTTTACCAGTTACAAGAGAGATCAGTTTTACGATTTGTCCCCATGTTGCGGGGGGCCGACAGGGACTTAGATGGACCTCAGGGGAGGGGAGGGGGGGTTAAGACCGGATGCCCTTCCTGACGCCCTGCAATAGATCCAAACTTGTTGCCTCGGGCTCATCGGTTCTTGAAGTGTGTCCTCTCCGAGTTGCCCCCCCCCATTAAGGATACACTTAACGACCATTCAAAACCCCCACTGCTGCTTAGATATCAGTCTCAGACATGCCCCTTTAGCTTCCAACGCTGTGATCGGACTGATCACTTTTAAGGCAGGCTTGCTGTTTTGTAAAAACCTCGCGAGGTTCGCTGGCCCTGCAGACCCATTGCGTGCCCTGTAAATGAACTTGGCTTCTCTAGCGTGAGGCCTCTCTAATCTGACAGGAGAACAGACCTCAGACCATGAAGGAATGCTAAGATGAGGGTGGAGTTGGTTTGTTGAGGGCAGTGGAATGTTTGTGATGTGGTTTTAGTAGGCGGAGGCAGCACTTCTGCCCACCGTTCCATTGATCAAGGACATGATAGGAGGGGCACAGGACCTGGGTGCTCGCTCGCGTTTTTTTTCTTTTTGTAAAAATGAACAAAAGAGAAAACTTTCTCCAACACGTGAATCAGCTGGACGTACCGAGGGGCACGTGTGGAAAAAATACTCCAAGGGATGACTGCTGACCCGAACTTTATTGACCTGTGACTGCTCTTAACAAAAACAAAAAAACTTCTTCAACCTCGGTGGGCTTGGCATTTACACACATGCATAATACGCTGAATCGTTAGCTGGGGAAATAAGGCGCAGAGGGGAGACGTACTAGCAACCTTCTCATCCTGCTGTTGTCGGCTGATCAAAGAACTGGAACTCGTAAAGTGACAGCGAACTCTATTAGCAAAAGGGGAATCCGTTGTTAAAAAGCAACTCAGCGGGACGCCCTGGTGGCTCGCCTGGTGAAGCGCGGATCACAGAAGGCCGAGTCCTTATTGCAGTGCTCCGGGTTCAAATCCATCCCGGATCTTTTGCTGCATTTCACCCCCCCCTACTGCCTTTCCTATCTCTCTTGGAACTATCCTGTCAAATAAAGGCAGAGAATACGAAAATATAACCTTTGAAAAAAAAGCAACTCAGTGATGAGCTCAGCTGTTGCGGCTCTCTAAGCGCTGCGTAGCTCAGTGGGTAGAGCGGTCGTCTGATGATCGGAAGGTTGCAGGTCCGATCGATCCCTGATCCTCCAGAAAGCATGTTGAGGTATCCTTGAGCAAGACGCCAAAGCCCTAACTGCTCCCCGGGCAGTGAGTGGCTGCTTACTATTCCTGTACAACAGGATGGATTAAATGCAGATAATTGAACATTTCCCCTTGTGGGACTGATCAGGGTAAAATGATCATTTTCAGTTTGATCCTGCTCTTGTCATTACTCAAGACGTAACGGCAAACTCTCAGAAGTTGCCTCACGTGTCTGTGACAGGCAGAGACGTGGGCTGTACTTTGACCCTGATGAGAGAGGTCCATTTTCCTGTCGTGATTAGTCTCCACATTGCAGAGGTGGACTTAGATGGAGCATGGGGGAATTAAGCCTAAATGCCCTTCCTTGACACCCTGTGGTGGGATTGGACCTGTGACGTCTGACCCATCAAATATTTGTTTATTTATCTTATCCCCTCTTTTCCCACTCAAATTCCCCACTGCTGGGTCAGTCTCTTTAATACCCTCTAGAATGTCAACAGGAAGGAGGAAGTGGTAGCATGTGTCTCCTCCAAGTCACATGACCACTAGCCCTCACTAGTCCACACATCATGGTCTGGTGGGGAAAGCACAGTGCTTGGCCGTCAGAGGAGAATGAAGCAGAGTACTTTCCCTTCACTTAACCAAGAGGCCTGGACGACCCAGAGGGGGACACTAGTGAACCCAGAATACTTTATCCAACCTAACCCTTATACCCATGTGAGGCTTAGCCAATTATGACCCACTAACTATGGACCTCTGGCTGTGGTTGGAAACGGTGCAGCTGGGATTCAAACACCCGACTGTATGACACAGAGATGTACTGAACATAGGTGTCTTACCCCCCTACAC
>OMLC01057085.1:0-10818 GCA_900302585.1 Regalecus glesne
CCCCATACATTTACAGTAAATACTGGGGTACATGAATGTTATATACACTCTGCAGCCTCTTCACCAACAAATGAAAAAATGCAAATCAAGAAAAACACATCAGCAGGAAAGCCAGAAACCCTCCAAAGAAAACCGACTTATTGGATCCATTTAAGTGAAAATAACTGCCACCATAAATAGATTCTTTTGCCAGTTAATTGGCTGTTGCCTGCGGTATGCAGATTGATTTTGAAGTACAAGCAAGTCTATTTCAAAATCAAGTGCATATAATGGTACAGCCTTCCCACATTCTGTGCATTTTATGCACTCCGGAGGATCCCTTTCTAAGGGAATTTTGCTGAGATTTTGTTGAGAGGAGAATTTATAGATAAAAAACGCATGCACATCTATAAGTTCCTCAAGGAAACCACCACCAGTGGGGAAGTGCCACACACACACACACACACACACACACACACACACACACACTTGAACTGTGAACACTGAAACTGTGGGAACATCTAAATTAAGTCATGAAAATTGAAACACATTATTGCATTTTGCCAGAGCAGTGTAATCACTGCTTCAACAATGTGGAGGTTTTTTTCAAACCAAATAAAGAAAGGATCCCGGAGTCAGGACTTTAAAAGTAGCCCATTTTCAATGACAGCTCAATGAAACAGAACTTTATGTTGGCATGGAACAATTTTGTGGAAGAATAAACAACATGCACAAAATAATCTAGTGGGAGAATGAACAATAAAAGACGCAGTTTCCTGGTAATACGGTGCATGAAGTGGTATTTGGGAACACTGAAATAATATGTGCACAAACAAATTTAATCTCATCCCTCCTTTCTGGCAGAGACATCGCAGAGTATTGTTTTTACGTTAGGACCTCTCCTCTCTCCTCCTCCGGTAACCATGGCAACTCCCACATGGTCCAATTCCAGGACACACTAGCGAAGCCTTCCTCCTGATTCCACCCTTCAACATTCCACTCTTAGAATTGCTGTCTGTCTTTGTGTGTTTGTGTTGGTTTACACATGCGCATGCATGTACATGCACACATTTGTCTATGCCTGTGTGTGTGTGTGTATATATATATATATATGTGTGTGTGTGTGTGTGTGTGTGTGTGAACGTGCGTGGTGTGCATCGGTGTGTTCATGTTTTTCTCTCCACATCTCTTTGTAATCAAAGACCACCTGCCAGCACAACCCCCAAATCCCCCGAACCTAGAAGACGGGTAGCATTCAACACAACCTGGGTGTCTCTCCTTGTGCTGGACAGTAGCCTGCAAGACAGCAAGGCCATCCGTCCCTCAAATTCAAGTCAGCACAAGTCGCCTCACACAGAGATACTGTCCTGGGTTTTTTTTGTTAGGCCCACCTCCTGATGTGCTGTGGAGGTATGGTCCTAGTCTTTTCCTTTTTTTCATGCTTTTATACATGAAAGTCAAAGCATCAAGTCAGTAAATGAGTCGGTCACTGTCTATGTGTGAGGATGTCTGAGGCAATGACTCACTCCTGTTTCTAAATGTGTCAAACTGTCTATCTGTGTGTGTGTGTGTGTGTATGCGTGTGTGTGTGCGTGTGAGAGAGAGAGAGAGAGAGATAAAAAGATAGACACACACAGAGAGACAGAGAGGGGTGTCTAGACCGTTCGTGGGCAGCCATGTTTTTTTTTTCTTTTAAGGGATCATCGGTCAGCTTTTGATATTAATGTCACTATTTGATGCACTGCATCAGATTATAGCTTCAAGCTAATTCACGTCTTTAGTTCCTGCATGCCTTTTTTTATATTTCTATTTATTTGACGATGGAAGGAAACCAGATCACCCAAGAAGAAATCCACACGGACACAGAGGGAACACGCAGAATCCACACAGAGAGGACCTGGGGCTCTCAAACTGGGACCCTCTTGCCATGTTGCTATGTGTTGCTTCTTGAAGTAAGACAATTAAGGTTAACACGGCTGTGATGACCACACCACAGGGCCAGACTGTGGTGACTGTGATAGGTGTACAGGGCATTCAGTCCTGTACACCCCCCCACCCAATACATGTGTGTGGGGGGTCCATAAGAGACAACAATCACATATGATGATGCCATCACAACAGCAGTTTTGTATTCTTTGCAGTCATTTGTGTTAAGTATTCGGAAAGAGAACGTCACTATGTTAGTGTCTGAAATTGGACTGCAAGTCCACCACTCCATCTCTCCATGCAGGTTTCTGAAAGTTCTGCGTGTGTGTGTGTGTGCGCACGTGTACATATGTCTATGTATGTGTGAAGGCCCTAATTACTACACTGAGCGAGGGTGACAGTTGGACTCCCAGGGTGCCAGAGGGCATCCTGTAACCGTGGCGACTGCACAAGGGTGGCAGCACATGAACACACATGCCTGCCGTGCCACACACGTGCGCGCTCGCGCGCGCGCACTCACACACATGCGTATAATGAACACAGAGACTATGTAGGACATTTTCAGATATGACCTCGTTCGGCGGGGGACAGGCATTGGAGAAAAGGGGAGGGGGAGACGAACGCAGTAGGAGTAGGAGGAAAAGATATAATCACCAATGTCCTGTTGAGACCAGCTCTGCAAGATACCACCCGTGTACACATACACAGTCGGCAGTCGCAGCCATCCGCAGTACTAATGGTCAGTTTAGTGGGTGTTGCCGATTTTGTTACTCGCGTGGCCTTGCAGATGTGTCATCACCAAACAGACCTATCGACGATGGTGAAATGGACGCTCTCTGCAAGGTTTACAGTATCCCCCCCCCTCCCCCCAAGCTGCCCTTGTCAATCCTTTCTCACTTGCTTGCTACCTTTTCTCCCAACCGTCCAGGCAACCAGCCTTCGTGTTTATGGAGATTAATTGGAGTGCAAAGAAAAAGTCAGACAAAGTGGACGTGTACATTAAGTGCCAGACTGCGGAGTTCACTGGGGTGTGTAGTCCTAGATCGCAGCACGGAGCGAGCAGTAGATTGCAGCGGGTGATTCCAGTGGTTTTCTATAATTCAGGGAGGGAAAGGAGCAGAGCTTCAGAGGCTGCTGTACAGTGTCCCGTGTGGATGGTTCAAGCACATGGGTGTATGCTCGCATCGCGCAAACACAGACGCCGCGCGGGAGCACGTGAGCGGGGAAACGCATGTTTGTGCACATCGGTGTACATGCATAGCACATAAAAATGCACTTGCACAGGCACAAGAACAACATATCCTGGTCCTTTGAAGCCTCATGCTTGGTTCTTAGAAGACGGGCTACCAGTAGCGGTTGACCATGCTATGGGAGGGATAACAACACTCTCCCTTTCTAGTGCCGTAACCCCCCTTCATACTGTGTGTGTGTGTGTGTGTGTGTGTGTGTTTATTTCTGTTGTACTTTATATATACATATATAAGGGGCGGCATGGCTCAGTTGGTAGAGCGGTTGCCTGGCGATCAGAAGGTTGCAGGTTCGATCCCCGCAACTGTGGAGAAGCGTGTGGAGGTGTCCTTGAGCAAGACACTATACCCCTAACTGCTCTGCCCTGTGATAGACTGGCGACCTATACAGGGTGTACCCCGCCTTTCGCCCAATGAGAACGGAGATAGGCTCCAGTTCCCCCACGACCTGATTTCGGATAAGAGGTTGACGATGGATGGATGTATATATATGTGTGTGTGTGTGTGTGTGTGTGTATATACATGCACATATACACACACACACATATATATATATATATACACACACACACACACACACACACACACACATATATATGTGTGTGTGTGTGTTTATACACATATGTTTTTACTTCTATTCTTAGATGTGTTGGTGTGTGCACCTGCAGGACAAACGCATGTTCATGTTCGCAGAGTGCCAGGCATCCCACTCGGCAGAGAGAACCGTCAAGACAATTGCTTCATTGAAGACCAGGGGCGTCTCAAAAGTTTTCCGCCGCAGCGCGGGTGGCAAAAAAACTCTCCATACGTCCAATCCAAGCTAGTGCAGGTCCTGGCCTTTAGCCTAATTCTCCCCCAGTATACAAGCCGGAGGGAGGTGAAGCTCAAAAAAAGAACAACAAACGGAAAAGGTGAAGGAAGCGGGTAGCAGAGGGCAAGGGAAGAGGAAGTTGGAGACAGAGACAGAGGTCTGCCGTCATTGAAGAGAAGAGAGGAACAGACTGGGAATGGCGGTGACCCAGTAATAGAAGTAGAAAATGACAGACCAAATAAGAGAAAAAAAAGCATTAAGTGATATTATCACAGAGACGCTGAAACTGGAGAGAAAAGGGTGGATGGAGGTACAGGGAAGTGACAGGGTTGAGAATAACAAATGAGCCGTGATTTTATTTAACACTTCCAGCAGAGGCGAGCATGGGGGTGCCGGAGGATAAGTGGAAGAAAAGACACCCTGTCATCCGTCTCTCTCTTCCCTCTCAAGTTGTACCAGTCATTCCCGTAGTGGGTTGTGGGACATGTTCAAAAGAGAATGGAAAAGCGAGATACAGCAAGAGCTAAAGAGAGGCAGGGGGAGAGACATAGTGTGTGAATTGAGAAGGAAAAGGCCATGGGAGAGACGGGGGCATGGTGGGGTCAGAGAACAGGCTGTGTGTAATTCACAAGTAATTGAGTAGGTAATAAAGGGCCTGTAGTAAGGTAAAATAACGGGGCTTGCTTGCTTGCACACACATTCTCACATTTTAGAGAATGTCCATGCCTGCCATGTCAGTGGAGAGAGAGAGAGAGAGGGAGAGAGAGAGAGAGAGAGAGAGAGAGATACACCTCTCCCCTGGGTGAGTGCATTGAGAGGCACTTCCATGAAGCTCTCCAGCACCAGCAAGGGGTTTGCAGGCTGTTGTGAAGCGCCTCCCAAGAAGCCATCAAATCACTTTTATGTTTATGGGCGGCCATTACTGCCAGCCATTCCACGGCTTTGGCTAGTGGCTCGGCCATTGCACCCAGGTAGAATGGCTCAAGACAAGATTCCCAAATATTCCACTGGCTGCATTGTCCTGATGTAACTCTCCCTGGGGACACATCTCACCACAAAGTTAAAACAGAGACACAACAGAGGGATTGTATAAAAGGCTGTGAGGGAAAAACGGGGTCTGGAAGCTTCCAGGCGTCTTCTGGAGGCTATTCAGGCTTTTTAAAATGTTCTTATCGTGAATTAATTCACCTTAAGCCATACTCCTAATTATTTACAGCTTATTTCTCTTCGGTAAAACAGCAAGCAGAGATAATAATAATAATAATAATAAACTACTGATAAGCCTAATGATGAATTATAGGTTGTTCCCTTGGAGACAAGTGTGCGTGTAATATATCAGAAGATTGTAGATTCAATCCCTGGCCCCTGCAGAAAGTGTGTCTGAGTGTCCTCGAGCAAGATACTGAATTCCGAACTGCTCAAGCCCTGTGATGGAGTGGCGACCTGTGCAGGGCGTTTCCCGCCTTTCGACCAATGAACGCTGGGTTAGGCTCCGGCATGACGCCAGCGTGACCTGATTTCAGAAAAGCGGTCGACGATGGATGGAATTAATATAGGTGCTAGAGATGCTGGGGGTAGTGGAAGAGCAAGTGCATCAGGACATGACAAGCCAGGCATTGTGGGTTCGATGCCAACATGATGCATCAGGAAGGACAGCCGGACCTAATCCCCTACACTCGATCTATGCATGTGCCCACCCCCACAACATGGGGACTAATCTTGACATGTAAAATGGAGCTTTAAAAAGAAAAAATCAGCCATACTTGCAAACAGTTTTGACAGGAAGTGGGTATTAAAAATGAAATTAATGTAGAGGGATAAAAAAAGGATGGCCGCTATAACAGATCATTAAAATTGTGAAAAGAAAGAAAAGGCCATGGTTATAGAGGAGAAAAATGAATCCTGCTACTTATAGACTTATAGACTAGCTTAAACCGCTATGTTGTCACATGCATTTAGAAAATGTCTGCTGAGCATCTCTCTCATGGTTAAATGAGTCTGGGGGCGTGAAAGGGTAAAGGCAGCGTCACCCATTTCCTCCCTTTTCCTGCTTTGGGGGTGTTGGCAGACCAGCTGTATATGAGCCAAGGGGCTCAGGAGGGGGACATAAAAGGACGGGGAGCGTTTGATCTGAGACGGTGCTCCACCATTGAAGGCTTTGTATACCAGACAGCACACGGTCAGGTGCATCTGTAAGGCATCATCCATACGGTTAATCATTTAGAGCTCAAAATGATACGTGAAGCACAGGGCTGATCAAGAGAATTAATCTGATTAATCACACGCATTGCGATGAACGGATCTAACTTGATCACGCAGAACAGAATAGAGGAGTTTTATTTGCCACATGACCAAGACCGGTGGAATTCGTTCCCTGTATTCAACCCATCCTCTTGTATAGGGTGACACTCGGGGAGCAGTTCGGGGTTCAATGTCTTGTGCAAGGACACCTCGACACGGTCTCGGCAGAGGCCCGGTCTCAAACCACCAATCTCTGAATACTAGATGACCGCGGCACCTCCTGAGCTGTGCCGCCCTCGATCAATATCTGTTATGTCACCAATCCAACTGAATGTGCTTGATTGGTCGCTCGGTTGCAATTGATGAATAGCAGGCTCTTATTACTCACTGTAAATGCATTTACTCACCAGGAGCGGAAGAATTTCACCCATGTTGGTGTAATTTATAAACTACCTGTTCTTTAAGTCTGTACACACAGGGGAACACAAGGCTTCTGCCGATACATCTTCATTTGCTCTCTTGTCAGTGTCGTAAAGCCGGTGGATTTTGGACACGATGGTATTTTTTGAGGGCGATTTATAAATTGTGTCAGAGGACATGATCAGCAGAGCCTCCCTTAACCCCCTGGGCTCTGCCGCTGAAATGGGCTCGCAGTCCATTGCAATCCATTTAGCGGTTGAGTTGGTTAATCTGTCATAGGTGGACTTCGTCCGAGTCTGAACTCCTGTGTGAGTGGGGCTGGATGAGACTGGATGCCGGCCGTAGCATCAGGGGCTGTGCTGTGTCTGACCTCCGAGCGCACTGCTCAAGTGCTTTGCATTGAGGTGATACTTCAGGCTAGAGGTACTCCGATGGTACGGAACTTCCCTACAGCAGAAGCGGTGCAGAACGGAGCTCTTGTCAACAGTTCCATGTCAGTTTTTTTTTTTAATGTAAATTTTCCATTCATTGGGCCGAGTAACGTTTTTTTCATCTACCTCCATCATGTCTACAGAGCTATTGTGAATGGCTGTCCTGTGAAGAGTGACGCACACAGGGTCAATGGGCCTCAGAGAGCTCCATTAATCTATCTTAATTTTTTGACAGGCTTTTTCATAACAAATCAATCACAATTAACGCGTTAGTTAGACAACCCTAGTGTAAAGTAATAGTAGAGAGGACCGTTTTTAAGTGCCACGATTAGTCCCCACGTTGTGGGGGTGGACACAGACTTAGATAGAGCTTGGGAGATTACGGTTACATGTGGGATCGAATCTGCGACAGCTGGCTTCTCACTTCCCAAAGCACACCCTCTTCCCCTGAGCTGCCACAGCCCCAAAGAATAATAATAATAATAATAATAATAATAATAATGATAATAATAGGGGCAGCATGGCTTGGTGGGTAGAGTGGTCGTCTGGCAATCAGAAGGTTGCAGGTTCGAGCCCCGCACCTGCAGAGAGGTGTGTCGAAGTGTCCTTGAGCAAAACACTGTTCCCCTAATTCCTCTGCCCTGTGACAGACTGGCGACCCTGGTGTCCCGGCCTTTCACCCAACGAGGACTGAGATTGGCTCCAGTTCCCTCGCAACCCGATTTCGAATAAGCGGTTGACAATGAATGGATAGATTGATGGATGATAATAATAATAATTATTACTATTATTGTTAATATTATTATCATTATTATTATTATTATACTACAGCTACTGAAGAAGGTGTGCAGACAAGCTGACCACAGGTGAAAAGGTTTTCAGAAGGGTGGTTTTTCAAAATATCAGGCCTTGCCCTGGATTAAATCAATTCCTGAATGGAGACCGTGCTTAAAAATCCAGTTTATCTCTGGACTAGGTGTAATCCGAGTCTGCAAAACCTGCCCTTAACGTCAACGTCCCTTATGGACGATGTGGGTAAAAGAGTGAGAAATGTTGAATGAAGAGAGCCAATGCATTTTCCAAAGAAAAACTGCTGAACCAGACTAGCGTAGCACTTAAAGCTGCAAATGTTTAAGCAGCGAGTCAGATCATGGAGTCCCACCGCCTTTGAAAGTTTCAAGGTTAAAAGATAAAAATGACATAAACGACTGAAGAATTGCAAAGCTACAGGGGGTGAGATATTTTCAAAGCCGAGCTTTGCTACCAGTAATGGCGGCTTCACGTGTTAAAAGTGTGAACGCGGTCTCCAGCTGATAACATCTGGAGGAAGTATAACCAACAAGAAGGTATAAAAGAGAGTAAAGGAGGGAAGGAGTGATGCATGCTGAAAGAGGGGAGCGAGTGCGAGTCTGTAAAGCTTATAGCGTGCAGTAGAATAGAAGGAGCCACTAAGAGCAGCCAAGCATTTTAATGTTTGTTGGACGATTTGAGGCTGAACGTGTGCTTGACTTTAGCAATTTCTAAAGCACTGCTGAGTGCAGGGGAGTAAAATGGTGTGAAATGGTTAAGAGACGGACACATAAAGGACTGAAATACTGTGGGAGGGCCATAAAGGAGCAAGAAGGGAAAGAAATAGTATGAAACGTTGAAAGGATAAATTGAGCGCTAGCCTGTGAAGCCGCTATACGGGAGCCACTGCTAAAGCTGACGGATTTGAGGCAGGTGCTCAGAAGAGTCAAGGTGGGAAATTCTGAGCCGTCGGAGTAAAATCGCGATTGGTTTCAGACAAACTGTCGGAAATTACAAATGATTAGGGGAAAATCTAAGAATATAGCATGTGACATATAACTCACTATGAGAGCAGAGTTTAAAGTCCATTTTTATGTCACAATTAGACACCACGTTGTGGGGATGGACACGGCCTCAGATGGAGCTTGGGATTAAGGGCGGATGCCCTCCCTGATGCTCTGCGGAAGGATCGAACCCATGACGCCTGGCCTGTCATTTCCTCATGCACGTGCTCTGCCGCTAGGCTACCGTGGTGCCTCACTACAACACAAGGTAAATGGACGATCCCATAATGTCTGTCTCCCATTGGTGCCCTCTACCCGCTGAGCCACTGTGGCTCAAATATAATATGTCATTATTACTAGTAGGGATAAAACAGCCATAATTGCATGATAATAACATGAATGTTTGCTTGAATTTGTTCGGATATTTGCCATTCCAAATGGAATTATGTTTATTCTGAAGAGATGGAAGATGCTACGTCTAAATTGCTGTATAATACCTCCTCACACTGCTCTGCCTATACCGTCAGTGTTGACTTGCCTCTTCTTCCAAGTGCCTTTTGTGATGTGGATGAAGGACTCGTACTAGTTATCATTTATTCATCTTATGTTTCTAGTCTTTATTATTGATCCCGTTTTCTCCTCTCGTTTTTTTTCTATTGCTGCTAGTTTCCAAGTCAACGTCTCACAATTTCCCTGACGATAAAGTGTCTCAATCTCAACCGGCTTGGCTACAAAGCCATTCATACAAGGCACCCCGAAACAGACCAGGGCATCTTTGCAAATTGAGCTGTACCCCAACTTAACCTCACAATGTCCACTGGCACCGGGAGAACATTACAACACGGTTGTTGCGTAAACCTAGTCAGCAAGGAAACTGGTGCTCGCTAAATGGGCCACTGGGGTTTTAGAGCAAGCATCGCAGGTAACCTGTGGCAAAAGCTAAACCTTGACAGAGGCTTTATGAGGAGAGCTATGCAGTGATTTTAAAATCGGAGCTCTTTACCACAGGAGCAGATAAAAGGGAGTGAGTCAGTGAGCCAAGGCTAGTATATCGCTAAAATAGATTAAGCAGAACTTTCATGGCCACGGCGTCGTTTCCCCTTCCACCCTGTGTATCCCTATGGGAAGATAATCGGGGAAACGCTGCGATATCAAGTCCTCTCTAGGTTGCTTGAGAAGCCTTGTGAGACCCTCTGGAGATATGAGTCTTTGATATCAAGACCAATTATGCGCCCGCGCACACAAACACATGTGTACACACTTGTGCACATGCAAGCTGCCGACCCACACACACACACACGCACGCACACGCACACACGCGCCTTTGCCTTGGAGAGTGGAGGAGAAGGGAACAAAGAGAAAATGTCGAAACACTGGGCAGGCGGAACATGCTCTGATCTTTATCAGTCGGCTGAGGAGCACAGCTTGAAAGACAGAGACAATATAGACATGGACACAATGAGAGAGCACAGACCAGACGGGCCAGAGAAGGTTGAGGGATGGTGCAGTTGGAAGATTCAGGCAAGAACAGAATGCCTGAGCCCCAACAGCAACACACTCACATCAGAGTCATTTCAGAACAAACCAAACAAGTGTGTGTAAAACAGACACACACACACACACACACACACACACACACACACACACAAGTAGCACGCATGGTGACTTAATACATGCATTACATGGTCACGTGTGTGTGTGTGTGTGTGTGTGTGTGTGTGTGTGTGTGTGTGTGTGTGTGTGTGAGCTGGGGCTCGATGGTTGATCTGAAGCAGCCTTGGCAGTGTAGGCTTGGTGTGTGCAGACAAATGTCTGCTAAGGTAGACGTCATGCATGCCCGTTCCTCAGTGTGACCCTGTCCGTGTGCAGGCAGACCCATTTCCCATCAGCCCTCTGCTGGTGTGAACATGAATGTCAGAGTGTAAGCTGTGTGACCCTACACACTGATCAGAACTACACCCGTCTGTGTA
>OMLC01057093.1:3991-14015 GCA_900302585.1 Regalecus glesne
ATATCACCACACGCATCTCATATACACATACAGCACACACACACACAAACAGGATTTGTATTCCGGCCGTTTTCCCCGCTAGCGGGGGTTGACCGGTCCATGGATTCGTCTCCTCCAAGTCATTGACTCTCCATGAATTTTGTTGTGGAGCGAAGTTTTTATGACCGGATGCCCATCCTGACGCCAACCCTTTTAGTCGCCTCTTACGACACGCAGGGATACGGTGGATGAATTCTGACCCCCCATCCACAGAGGGACATATACACATACAGCAAAGGTTGAAAAATCAATTTCATTGAGGGTCTCCGGTGGCGTAGGGGATTAAGGCACCTATGTTCAGTGCATATCTGCGTCATGTAGTTGGATCTTCGAATCCCGGCCGTGCCGTTTCCAACCACGGCCGGAGGTCCAAAGTTACTGGGACATAATTGGCTAAGCCTCATATGGGTATAAGGGTTAGGTTGGATAAAGTATGAAATAAAATTTAAAAAATCAATTTTCATCATCACTGGATTTAACAGTGCCCTTTTTGCAACACAGAATCCACATAAGCAGATCCATCTCATGTTTGCATTCAGGCTTTCTTGCTAAATCCGTTTTCACATTGCGCAACAATGATACAGCAGACTAAAACTGTAGTATATGACCACTAAATTCTGTCCTTGAAATCTCATTACAGATCTCAGGGTGGGCCCATGCCATGCCCGACATGATCATCTCCCACCTCTTTGGAAAGGTATGCCAGTTGACTAAGAGAGAGAGAGAGAGATCAATGCCTGTTACAAACTAGAACTTTGACTTTTAGTGACCTCTGTAAAAATAACACTTAGATCAGCAGTTATCCTGTACAACGCTAGTAATCCAGTCTGTTGGATGACAGGAGGAGGTCGGGGCATTGTTACGCTGCCTTTCTGGGTCTTTAGGTCACAGTGGGTTAAGCAGATTTGTGCTTGTTTGTTCACCATAGGAGGAAATCCACAACAACCATGACCTGATTGCAAAATACCGCCACCACATCATGAACGACATGAACCAGTTTAACCTGCAGCTCTTTGTCAAGTCATACAACAGGTGAATCAAATGCATCCCAAGTCAAGTGGATGCATGTATTTCAGATTTCGAATACTCCATTGGTTTTCTTGATTTATCTGCTGTGAAAGAAAAAGCCTTGATGGTGGGTTTGTTTCCATAGCCGGCGGGATCTAGAGATTGAGAGGCCAGTCCCTGGAACTAGCGTCAATGCCAGAACCCTCAAGTAAGTTTTTGACTGGTGACAAAACAGCTGTAACTTGGCCTTGTATTTTATTTGCAAATCTCATGTTCGACCTGCATTTTCATGTGCCTGCCCCCCTGCTTTCCCCTAGGTGCCCTTCCATTCTCGTGGTAGGGGACAGCTCTCCTGCCGTCGACGCCGTGGTGAGTTAAAGGCCACACTCTTACGTCCACACAGCCATTTAAGTAAAACTCCGGTAATGCTAATGATTACGCTCCTTAACCGACTTACAGGTGTTGGACGTGTGTTGGACTTGTTTACATCCAGTCTCTCACCGATTTAAGTTCCAGAGATATTCAAGATTAACCACTCAAGGATAACACTTTAACAGGACTTATCTAGGAAGGAAGTAGGGAACACAGATGAGATGCCACAAAACAAGTGGTGCAGAGTGTTTTAACTCTGCTGAGGGAGAAAATGTCAAGTGACTTATTACTCTTGAGCACCAACAGTTTCATATGAAGTGTACATATCAATTACATATCATCGATTCAAGATTGGCATCCGGCCTTAATCTCTAAGCTCCACCTTGGCCCTTGTCCAGCCCCACAACATGGGGACTAATCGGGACATGTGAAAACGGACTTTTAGACATATCACCATGACGAAAACATTACGATTGACATCCAACTAAAAATATAGGCATTTATGTTTCCCTCTTGGTAGTGTCTGAACTTGCTAGGATGTGGGATTTCTTACTATACATACCCGTCTCTGTGTCCCACAGGTGGAGTGCAACACCAAACTAGACCCAACAAAGACCACGCTGCTGAAGGTGAGACGCCTGTCTTTCTCTCGTCGTCCTCCTACCTTCCCCTCTCCCACAACCCCATCCAGATGTTATTAGTCTCGATGGCAAGACATGGATTGATAAGATTCCAGCAGCTCAGCGTTTACCTGGTGATATATTAACTAGAAGTAGGGCAGCTGTTGCACACACAGATTGCCCCTGAGAACACAACCTACCGCAATCAATCTACTTCAATGGCGCTATTTCATTACCTGCAGCTGACAATAAATGAGGCTTGTTATCGCTGAAACGGCCACGTTTTATTGGGAATAACTGTCCTGGGGCTAGTGGAACACTGGTTGGAGGGACTAGGTAGTGGGGGCAAGCTGCACATTGTGTTAAAATGGAAATAGGAGTGTAGTGGAGGGGTAATGGCGTGTGGCCATCTCCATGCAAACGGGTGAACACTAACTCCTTAAACGCTAATCGGCTCTTGTTTTTCCCCTCACCTTTCCAGATGGCTGATTGTGGAGGCTTGCCTCAAGTTGACCAGGTTTGTATGTAAATCTTTGTGTGTTGGTGTGAGAAATGGATGGAAAGATGGCTTACAATATCCATTAATGTTTTACAAGCAGGTTGGGTACTGGGAGATAATCAGTTGGGGGCGTGTCAAGCGGGTGGTGGTGGGTGAGGGCACAGTAAGAAAGCTGCCTTTAAGAGCATTAGCTAGCAGCAGACGTGCGCTACTGTTGGCAGACTATAATCCACCACCCTGCACATATAGCACCTGTTCATGACAGCTGTCATATTGCAAGCCTTCATAGTAAGCTGCTGGACAGAACATGAGTCCTGTCAATTATATATAAACAAGTGCCATAATTTGAGACAGGAGGACTAATTAATTCCCCTCTGTATCTCTCTCTCTCTCTCTCTCTCTCTCTCTCTCTCTGCAGCCTGGCAAACTGACAGAAGCTTTTAAGTATTTCATTCAGGGCATGGGATACAGTAAGTATTCTCGACACAAGTGCACACCAGATGCAAACCTTTTGATAGCTATGTTCATTAACAGTTAACATAATAATTGTATGTCTAAATAGGCCAAACAAAAATAATCCCCTCTAAACTCTTAGTGCTACACCAGCACTTGTCAAATCTGCTCTGAAAAGGGGAAGTAGTCTGCCATCTAGTGGTCACATTGCTCTTGGATTACACCCTGACATTGATTTGAACTGTGTGCCACTTGGCCTTTGTTAATAAATACTGTAAAAGACTGATTTCTGACTTGTGTGAGAAACCACAACTTACATACACGCACATTCATCAGCCACATACCACTGTATATACTACTAGTTGACCAATTTTTTACCGTTTTAAGTCACTCTGTCTCTTTTATTGCTTGCCTTTCTATATATTTTGCTTTTTATAATATTTGCATTTACTTACTGAACTTTTATGGGGGCTGGGGTACATCAGTAGTAGAGTGCACACTGTAGGAAATGATTAGCAATATATTATGGGTCTGAGCCCACCATGGGGTGTCCGGAAGGCCATCTGGCCTCAATCCTCCAGACTCCATCTTGGTCCATGTCCACCCCGACAATATGGGGACTAATCATGATGTGTGAAAAAGGAGCTTTCTTCTAAATGACCATTGTCCAAAATTTTGGTGTAGAATAAGGCTTATGTTTGGCAGCTATTACACCACAGATTGCATTCATGTCAACTATCAGTTAACGTTCAAACAAAATAACACATTTTCCCATTTGAGTTCACCAACATTCTTTAATTTAGGATTTTCCTTGTCTCCCAGTGCCCTCTGCCAGTATGACCAGGCTGGTTCGTTCCCGTACTGCCTCTGGCTCCAGCGTCCACTCCTTTGATGGCAATCGCTCCCGCTCACACACCAATGAGGGTAACCGCTCTCGGTCACACACCAATGAGGGCAGTCGCAACCGCAGTCATACGGCCGACGCCCAGCGTGGCCACCCCCAAATGGATACCTCCATGGATGGCACGGCCAACAGCAGCATGGACCAAAGTGCGCTCAAGTCCACTGAAGTGTCCTGCTAGGCTTACCTCAACCCTCTAGCAATGATACCCATGAGATCCCTTCAAATCCTACCCACCAGCCCCTCCTGGAGGTCCCATTGGGTCTAGCTGTGCTGCCTCTAACTGCTAACTGACACACAGTTGTGCAGTCATATGTATGTGCATGGACAGAAATATAGACGTCGGGAAAGATAGTGAGGTATACCTGAGAAAGTATGAAAACGCACAACGCACCATCTGTTAGAACACTTCCAAATTGTTCAGTGCAATTGGGATACCCCCTGCGCCCAGCATGACCTCTATGCCAAAGAGCACCGATATGCTTAAGGCGTAGGAATTTGCTACGCTGCATGCATACGTTGTCATTCTACAAATCTATTTCAAGCGCAAGATTGTGAATTAATCCTCGTACATGCCGACTGATTCCCACTGCTTCCAGTGGTGTTAGTGACTGGTTAGGGGCAACGCAGCTTCAGGAAACCCAAACGGAGAATGTCAGAGAAAGCTGTGGCTATGAGTATATATACCAGCTTGTACATTTATATCTTTTAATCTCATAAATGTTTTTAATTATCCCCCAGACCCCCGCATGATATCCTGTCTATAGTTCTCATCATATTGACACAGCTTTCTCAAATATATCTGTATCTTGACCATAAATGACTTTTCTTCTTTATGTTGATTATTTGACTGTCAACTCTTCACATTCTACGTCCAAAGTGTTGCCGTCTGTACGCAGGAGCTGAGTTGTAGAGCCGAGAAAGGACAAGGAGGCATTCAAATAAAGCAATATGTGAGAATTTCTCCACAAATTGCTCCCCATCTCCAAAAACAAGGGACCAAATTGAAATATCATATATGTACAGCATGTTATGTCCTCCTTAAGGACTCTTGTGTTTTGAGATCTTATCAATGGGAATTTTTCCTCTTTTGTTTTTGAGTTCTCTGGAACATGTAACTGTCTTTTTACTAACAGCACTCTGGTTTATACATCTACGAACTCAACTCCTCAACGGATGCAAAGGATTGTGGACGTTTCATTAAAAAAAAATTCCACCGACAAGTGATTCTTCATATCAATGTAAAACAAGCTTAAAAAATATCCGTAAACACCAATGAGATCGCTTTTGCATGGTATGCTTTATTAACTGATCATGGCTTCAGACATTTTTTTTCCTTTTTTTATTTTTAATGATGATTTCTATGCAATCAAGCACAACGGAACAAAGATGTGCCATGGAACAGTTCACGTTTTAGATGTGATGCTCCTGTGTGCTGGAGGAGTCTGAGTGAGTTAAAGGAAACGTCCACTTGTAACGTGAGCATGGCCGTACGACTCACCCCCCACACCCTTATTTTACTCGCACTGCAGCGACATCTACTTTGTAGAAGACATACACAGCTTTGTAAAGATGCACAACTTCATATTGCTGTAGAAAAGAAAGCATTAAAATGGCATAACAGTTTGTATTTATTTAAAAAAGGACAATAAAAACAACTTGTAACTGATCATTCTTTGTTGCATCATCACTTTCTCGGTAATGCCTCTCATATGTAGTTGAAAATGTGAAAAGTTGAAATGGGAAATCGGAGTTAGGCATAGGACCTCCACTGTCTCGTATGTCTCAGTCCATTGCCTCATCACTCTCATCATCCATCATTTCATTACTTGATAATAGATGAGAATAAGATCTCGTGAAATTCGTCCGTGCATAAATATCAACAGTAAAACACCATTTTATCTCTGTCAGCTCGAACCTGGCTGACCTTTAGATAAAAAGGGTTTTGATGGACCTATAAACCTAAACACTTTTTTTTGGTCATTTATTTTGCAAAGATGAACATGAATAAATTAAGCCTTCAGTATTTCACACTTTCCAGCGGGCTATCACTTTCAATTTTCCTTTGAAACACGATATGCCTTAGAAATCCATTCTGGCAACAAATATATATTTTTCTATATTTACAAAATTTTCCAATAGGAAAAAATTCACCAGAAAAATTCCTTGTAAAAAAAAACCCCATTTACATTACAGATCGAAAAGAATGTATGAAAAATGAATCACAGCAAAACTAAATCAAAAGCTAAACTGGGTGTCAGGCGTGTGGGTTGTTAAGAATGTGGAGCTCTTAGTTCATGATCTCTGGGTAACTGTAGTAAGTGTCCAGCTCGGCAAAGATGTCATTAGGGTTTTTGCAGCTGAGATTACAGAAGCAGGCTTGAACCCACATCACCTGCAAGGTGAAGGATGACCCGTTGGGACACAAAAACTCTACATCCAGGGTCTTGGACTTGTACGGGATGCAGCAGCGGTCATCCGTGCAGACACCACAGTACTTGGGCCTGTATTGCTTCTTACTGGGGCAGCCAGACATGGTGAAGTTAATCGACCGCTCCTCTCTGTAGATGTTCAGACATTTCTTCCCTGACTGAGGTAAGGAGGGTAAAAAAAAGTTACGTTTTAGGGTCGTTGGCAACAATCAGGTTTAAAGTCGCTATCATCATTGCCCGCTCAACACCAATGGTAAGGTACTAACTATCATCGGCTTAACTGGCCTGTAATAAGGTGAGGAAATCACAATCAAAGCAATGGCCATCTTGTATGTGTGTGTGTGTGTCTGTGTGTGTGTGTGTGTCAGACACACACAGACACGTCTACAAACGTGTCTGTGTATGTCTAACCCTATTCTCCTGTCTGTCGGCCTGAACACCCCGTAAATAGTATCTGCATTGTGTTTGTTTTATAAATACATGTTCACTCCGAGACGATCGGAGGGAGAAGACAGTTGTACAAACGGGGTACATGAGTCTTAATGGTGGTCGAGGAAGATGAAGAGGAGCTTTCTGCAAATTTATGAGCATCCTTCCGACAAAACCCACACACGGGCAGCCATTAAAACAGGAAACAACAATGGCTCGACAATATCCCGGCGGACACAACTCAGAATACGGCGACAACCGTCGAAGAAATTTCCACATGTCACAAATTGAAACACCACCCTCTGCTGGCGAATAAGTGTAACTGACCTCCTTACATAAGCAATCGTGTATGCACATGCTGGATGGATCTAGTCGTAGCAGGGTTCAACATCTATCTCAAAGGTCGCAACTGAACTCTCCTAATAGCCGTGTGTCAGTGTTTTCACTGACTCCCGACTAACTTATTGCAAATGTAAACTGTGTATACAGAATCCCCCCCCTTTACCTTTATGTGCTTGGTAATGTCGACCTCACAGGGGCGTAGGTTGCAGAGACGGGATTCCTTGATCATCTCACACCGATCATTGGCATTGGAGATCCTCAGGGACACTCCCTGGCCACAGGTCTTGGAGCAAGGGGTCCATGAGGTGGTCTGGGTAATGCAATTCTTATGCCAACTCCTGGTCTCAGCTGGGAAAGCTGGGTCAAAACAGAAAGAGAGAGAGAGAGAGAGAGAGAGAGAGAGAGAGAGAGAGAGAGAATATCCACTTAAACCAGTTAAGAGCCATGGGAGACTGGAGTCTTTCCCAGCAGACAAGTGGACATCCTGGACAGGTCACCAGTCTGTCACAGGGGGAACCCACATCACTCACACCTATAGGCGATTGATAGACTCCGTTTCACCCAACATGAATGTCTGTGGGCTGTGGTTCGAAACCCAAAGAGACTCAAGGTGAAGATGTGGTGAGGGACTGGAATGGAGCGTAGGTCTCTCTGAGTGTGAGGTGACGGCAATAACCCCCGAGCCACCATGAGGCCTGAGGGAGAGCAGGGAGGCTGAACTATGATCTGTTAGAATGTGCACGCTACAGAAGCTGGTACACCCTGTTAGCATGGTTGAGCACTGAGTCAGAAAGATATCCCTTCATTGGTGCTTTACAAGCTGGTTTGGGTGCATTTTTTTAAACAAAATCACTGGTACAAGAAATGAGTGTAAAGTAGCTGAATAGTGAACTGCGTAGCTCAGGAGGTTGGTTGATGAGATTGATAGTTCAATGGCTGGTTCTCTCAGAAAGTGTGCTGAGGTTTCTTTGGGCAAGATACTGAACCCCTAACTGCTCAAAGCCCTGCATGGGAATGTTGACCTGTCCAGGGTGGGTTCCACCTTTTGCCCAATGACTACTGGGATAGGCCCCATTTTAACTCCATGATCTGACTTCAGATAAGCAGTTGATGATGGATGGATGGATGGATGGATGGATGGATGGATGGATGGATGGGTGGATGGATGGATGGATGGGTGAATGGATGTGTGAATGGATGGATGGATGGGTGGATGGATGGATGGATGTGGATGGATGGATGGATGGATGGATGGAAGGATGGATGGATGGATGGGTGAATGATGAACATGCAACAGGATGCATGTAATTAATGACACACAGACAGAAACAGCACTCGAAGTGCATTTTTAAGCTTCCATTCTACTAGCTGGTAATAACAATAAGCACCCATCAGTCCCACGGCCTCCATCGCAGCCTCAATCCCCTTTTCACATTGCTGCTGATGACTGATTTGACTAAACAGCAGAGTCCATCCAGAGGAATTTGACATGCCTGGTTGTATTCGGTGTCTTTAAGCAAAACGAACAAAGAGCTCTTTGTACACACCCTCCTTTCCTTTGGCTCCATCCACCACTGGCCCAAATGTCTGGAGGCTGAACATGACCCCAAGAAACAGTGTGAAGGCTTTTATATGGACAGACTGGCCTGTCTGTACTCACAAGCCCTCTCCTGATCGCCCTTTATTAAAACTGTACTCGCAGGGCCAGGGAGAACTCGCTAAACATCTGTTACATTGCTCCATCCGATACTGCAAAACAACTCATGCACCGTGTCCTCTATGGATCACGCACATTGAAAGCCTTTTTCATCCAAAGCCCAACATGGAGATGGAAGAAATGTCTCATTCCAGTACACCAGTGAGTTGGATTGATCCAATCTTAAAAGCTGTCTGAGACAGCTCCATAGTTTTCACATCAGTCAGAAAGAGTATCCAGTCCAACTGTCAGGTGGTCGAGGCCAACAAGAGAGGTCATATCATTAAAGGGACATTTAGCAAATTTTTATGTGGATGTCCAATCGGTGTTGAGCGCAATTGCCGTCGATTGAGGCATCAAAGTCCTCAGCGTGTGCTATATGGACGGAGGAAGCCACGTTCTCTTGGTCACAGAGCCGTGAGGACAGTTCTTATACAGTTCCTCCAGCTCGCGGAGGCCCGATAATTAAAATCATCAGATGGTTGGTTTTCAGCGGACGACCTAATGATAGACTGGGGTTCATAAAACTTGTTTCCACCAAACACAGATTTATAGGATCATGGCTATAGCCTTAAAAACAGGCATTTCAGAATAAAAGTCTTGCACCAGACAGGACTGATAAGGGATCTAGAATTCAAATAAAATAAAATAAAAAGTTTTTTTTTAAAAAAGCCGTGCACCAGACAAATCACGACTACTCCACACATCCCTCACGCGCTGGAGGTTGCCTACCCTCGACAGCATGCCGCAGGGCCGTCTTGCGCCCTCTCTTGGGTTCATCGCAGATCCATTCCTCGCAGCATTGTCCCCGGACTTTGACCCGGCGTGGGGTCTGGCACCACACCCGGGGCGGCTGGGACTCCGTGCACAGTCCAACACAGCCGATGGCACCATTCACACACACACACTGGTATTTACAGCTTGGCTTGAAGCTCTGCCCGTTACGATAGATGACCCCGTCATGCTCACAGCCAGTGCCCACCATATCTGACAGGGAGGAATGACAGGCAAGCACACATGATGAGAGGTTACAGGGTGAACAACCGAAAAACAATAGATGAATGATCCAAATATGTATGATGGAAAATATTATTTGGAAAGCCTCCACATTTGTTTTGAATATCCTTTGTAATTATTCATATAAATATACAAATACTAATATAAGCAATTATATAAGTCACAATACTTATATCACACAATTATCGATACAATAATGTTAATAGTTAAACACAT
>OMLC01057102.1:0-14266 GCA_900302585.1 Regalecus glesne
AAGTAGAAGCAGGGGGAGAGATTGTTTATAAGTGAAAATCAAAGAAGCAAAATCCATCCTTCCTGCCAGGAGTATGATGCATTTCCTTAATAAAGGCAGACATTTTTCAGAGGAGATGGATCTTTTTGCACCGGTGTTTACTTCATGCTTCCTTCAACTGCAACTCATCACTGCCTGGATTTAACTAATCACACATTTCTCAGCCGAGCTACGTCAGACGCCTGTTTAATTATTAGGAAGACAGAAGAATTAACCAATCCTTTACACGGAGGCCTTGGGCGCCCTGTGCATGTGTGAAGTGCTCATACAGATGGCAAACAGCCGTGCGGGCTTGTGATCAGTCTTCTATCAAAATCTAGCACAAGCCAACAGAAAGGCACCTTGCCCGTGCTGAGCTCATACACAGGGTTGACAATGATGTAACGGTTTGGTCTGGAGTTGGACGCCGGGGTGGATTTAACGATTCTGCGACTCCGTGTTGACATCAGTGGATTTTTTTCTCCTTAAATTTTTATCCCTTTTTTCCAACCCGAAATTCCCCGAGTTGCCTATGGCTGGATCTGTCACTTTGATGTCCCTCTAGAGCATGGAAGGAGGAAGCCGTAGCATGTGTCTCCTCCAAGTCACATGACCACTAGCCAGAGGGGGACACTAGCAAACCTAGAATACTTTATCCAACCTAACCCCTTATACCCATGTGAGGCTTAGCCAATTATGACCCACTAACTATGGACCTCTGGCTGTGGTTGGAAATGGCACAGCCGGGATTCGAACATGATTCGAACAATGGATGGAGCAGTCATCTGGTAATCGGAAGGTTGTGGATTCAATCCCAGCACCTAGACAGAAGAGTGTCGGAGTGTTCTTGAGCAAGACACTATTCCCCTACCTACTCTTCCCTGTGGTTGATTGGTGACCCGTCCAGGGTGCTTCCTTAACTGTCACTCAATGAGCCCTTTCACCCAGCTCTCCCCTGACCCTACAGGTCATAAATGGTTGGATGGATGGACTTAAAGGAAATGAAACCATGATTTACATCACGTGTCTGTAGAGAAACAGGGCTCTCAGTCTCATCCTCAGCTGAATCATCAGCATGAGATTGCAACCCCTCCAAACAGTGTTTAGGAAAACGATGATTTGGTACGTGGACCAATTTTGCATTTTTGTTTTCCTTTATTTTGATTAAAGTTATAATCCGCCATTACAATCCCAAGAGGGACATCTCCGCCGGGATGCGAGCCCCTCCACCCTTCCCCTTTTCTTTGTGCATCACGTCTATTTTTATGTGCAAGCCAAGTGTGAAACCTCCAGAGATTCATTCAAGTCCAACAAAACTCCCACTTTGTGTGTGTTTTCCACTGTTTTTGGACAATTTACAAAAACGCTGAAATCGTCAGTCCATTGGGCACAACGTTATTGTCCACTTTCTGTTTTGTAGTAGGCGGTGGTCACGAAAAAACCCCCACATCATGTCTTTGAGCTGCTTTACTGCTCTTTAACAACAGGATCATCCGGTGCAGCTTCGACTGCTCAAAGCTAAAGGGAGCTGTTCCTCTGCTCACACCTTTAGCTTTAGCGTACTGGAAGCAGCAGTCGATGTGGATCACGCAGATCTCCCATGTAGTGGATACACAATAGTTCTCATGTTACTCGGACATTAGCCTGCTTGAAGGGTTGCCAGTCCATCACAGGGCACAAGCAAATGAAATGATAATTTAAATAAAGCCCCGTGGACGCATGACAGGGACGTTAACAAGGTGTTGGACCAGACTAAGCTCTACGGTAGGCTGCGATCAGGGGACTAAAGTTAGCTTTCTGCCCTGATATGGAGATTTCTACTGAACATCACGATGCTTTAACACGTAATGGAAGGCCTTCTGAGAGATAGGGGGCTCATAGGCCGATGGATTTCTGGTTAACAGAGGGAAGACCAGGATACCAGCTTCGAGGGAGGGTGTGGGGTGTACATGGTGGGATCGACTCAATCGGTAAGGTGATGCAAGTGGTTACTAATTCATGTACTCGCATTCAAAGCATTTCCTTTGACTCTCTGGCCTTTCACTTAGCCGTGTTCTCATCCCATCTGTTTGCCTCTGGGAGGCAGAGAAGACAATCAGCATTTTGCCTAATTAGCCTGGACCCCTATCAAGGCTATTAATCATGTAGAGGCTTTATAATTTAGAAGAGTAATCTGCGATGGATTAAATTTTGATTTTCCCCCTCATTAACCTGCCTGAAGAAAATCTCCGTTTACAATTTATATTAATGTATTCTGAATTCCTCATTGAATATTTTATCCTGACTTTACGTTTCCATTTGAGTCACCTACCAAGTAGGAATCCTTGTGCGTGCAAACGGATTGAGATTACAATTCTAGTTGTCAAACACCATCTTGAGATTAAAGACTCATTTATTCACCGGTTGAAATGAGAACCGCCGAGCCATCGATTGAGAACCGGCGCGAGTTAAAAGTGGTGACATTTCAGCCCCTGAAAATATGCAACACCGTTGTTACAGTGTCTTTTCCTAGTCCCACAGTGGAACTTGAATCGATCATCACATTTCTAATCTAATTCTGATTGATGATATAACAAGATATGCCAGATTGTTGGCTTGAACACACTTGGATATGGCTGCTGTATCTGTGTTGTGAGAACACACTAACAGAGAAACACCACCTTCATATTTCATGTCCTCCAAAGTTTGGATCAGCATTGTGACCAGTGAAGGATCCTCGTCAGAATATCAAAAGGGATATGCAGTGCATCTATTAATAGCCAGGCGTGGGCAGGTGGACTGATGCAAGGCAGGTGAAAGAGGGAGTGTGATGACGGTAAATGTCTCTAATCATAAGAGAGAGACGTCTGTTTTATGTCACAATCAGTCCCCGCGTTGTGGGGGTGGACAGAGACTCAGAGGACGTGTGGGGGATTTACACTCTAGCTGATGGCCCCACGGTGGGTTCAAATCCACTACCTCTGGCTCATCAGTTCCCAAAGTGTGCACCCTACCACTGAGCTGCCGCGGCCCCCAGATGCCTGCGATAATGTGGCATGGAAGTATTTGGAAAATACAAAGTGCTGCACAGCTGCTCACTCCTCTTAAGTGAATGAAGAGATTCACTGACCTTGGCCCAGGAGAGTCTGTGAGCATACTGCACACCGCGTGGCTCTGGAGGTACAGCAGGTCAATGGGTCAATCCCTGGCTCCTGCAGAGAGTGTGTTGAAGTGTCCTTGAGCAAGACCCCTAACTGCTCCCTGAGGGCTGCGGTTGTCCACTACTCCTGTACAACAGATGGGTCAGAGGCAGAGGATGAATTTCATGGTGGGATGACCGAATAAAACGGCAAAGTTAGAGACCCCCTATGTAGAGATGTAGAAGAGGCGAGCCATCGATTAGCGAGTCCGCATGTAAATTATAGAACAGTCAGATGGGTTACTTTTACTGTTGTATATGCACACAACTGGCCTACTAAAAATGCAAAGTGGATATATCCTCATGAGAACCGTATGCACGGTACATGTGCAGATATAGAGAGCCATATTTCACCGTACGCCAGGGCAAAGCTAAGTGATTTACAAGCACGGTGCAATATCTCAAGATCCAGGCTTTTTTCTACAGTGAGAGGTCGACTTTCACATGCCATGATTAGCTCCCACATTGTGGGGGTGGACACACAATAGTTCCCTGTGAAGAACAAAGTACTGCCAACTTCACTCCAGTGGCTAATAGGTACAGTTGTCTCAGTAACTCTGACAAACATCCTTGACAAGTGGAAATATTGAAGGAATACGCCGTTCTCTTTTTAGGTCCGTCCTGCTTCTGCTTCGGGTAATCATTTTATATGTGTGCTTCCAGCCTGTTGTTCTCCCTCCCATGCCATGAGACGACCAATGTGCATCATCAACAAGCCGTCATTACAGAGATGAGCCCTCCTGTGTGTATGACTGAGATGGAAGGGGAAACGGGAAAGATGAAGAGGCAGTGAATAGAATAGCCATCTGGCTATTAGTAGGGCAAAACCTATCAAATGTGAGTTTGATAACCGGAATTATTCATCTGTAAAATCATAATCAGATAATTTCATCTTCAAATATTTATGTTGGATCTAAAAATAAGTCTGGCTGCAGATGAAAGCAATTTTTTTCTTTAATTTCCAGTAATCCAAGAGACCAGTGGAAAATTGATTTCTCAAGTGAGAAGATGTCTCATACACACACGTCCCCGTCTTACTGGATCCATTTTCTCCCATCTCCCTCAGGGATTACATTGATACCGTTTCCCACACTCCCTCCTCCATGTGCCCTCTTGACATTGTGCCTCCTGGATTACTTAAAGAAGCCATTAATTTTATTGGACCGACCATCTCAGCTTGCTATTATGAACAAGTCCCCTCCTTAAGAAACTACACCTAGATCCATGCGCAGCAACAAATTATAGGCCTATTTCAAAGCCATCTTCTACCATCTAGTTTAAAAAAAAAATTGTCTACAAGTCTCCAACCACTAATCAGGCTTTAGTCATAATCGCAGCACAAAGACACATCTGCTAGTGGTCGTAAATGATACTCATCAATCTAGATCACATTAAAATTGCATTTCTTTTATTATTATTATTATTTTTGATTGTCTGAAGCCTTTAGCACTGTTCCAATGGATCAGCTAGAAAAGCGGGTTGGGACATCTGAAGTAGCACTAAACTGGTTTTCCCTATCTGTCCAAGTAGAAGCTTATTATTACGCTAATAGCAAAGTATTCACTTGTGCTCCTTTGACTAGCGGGGTGGCTCTCGCATCAATTCTTGGATGTATTTTATTAAATATACAGGCTCCCACAGGATACTTGATGCTTTATCATGGCTATGCTGATGATAAACTCATCTATCCATTAGGCCCGGTGACCTCTCAAATATAACTGCTCTGCACGATTGTCTGCCCAAGATTAGTAACTGGAAATCTTTGGATTTTCCTCAATCAAATCACAATAAAACCAATGTTCTGGTTTTCGTCCCAGATCATGTCTCCAATATTTTCCTAAATGCTGGTTCATGGCCACTAATAGATATTTTCTTTTTCTTTTTTTTTACCTGGGCATGATTTGACTTCCAACTGAAATTTCCAACAAGACAATTATTCAGCCCTGCTACTTTCACCTGATGGCTATTGGGAAAATACACCCACTCATCTTTCCAGCAGTCGCAGATGATTTTGTGCTTTTGTGTCCTTCCATTTAGACTACTGTAAAAGGTCTGTTTCTACATGTCATGAATAATCCCCACGTTGTACGGGTGGATGCAGAGCTACATGGAGCCTGGGCGATTAGGGCTGGATGCCCTTCCTGATGCCCCACGGTGGGATCGAACCCTTTGTGCCTGGCTGGTTATTTCCTGACACACGTTATTTCTGTCTAGCTAAGATACTGTTTTCACTTACAGTAAGTCCAAAAGCCTGAAGCAAGACGACTCACTAAGACCCCATATTGCTCTCTTATCAGCCTGGTTTTAATCTCACTACATTGGCTTCCTTGCCCGGGAACCAGATGACTCTGAAAGCTCATGTTGCCCATTTCTCCTTGTGGAACTAATGAAGGAATCTGGCTCTGTCATATACATTTGGCTACTCTCCCATTCAGAGAGATGTCCAGCTAGGCTGTTCTGGGTTGGACCAATCACAGTCATTTTTCTCATATGGGGCAGGTTTGATGCGATTATGTACCCACCCCCATTCTGGGAACTCTATCAATGATTGGCTGGTACTCATTGCCTCAGTTAGCTAGAGTGGGGTTAGGGTTAGCCAATCACAGGCCTCCTGGAATGGAGTTGAGTTTAAAAAGCAAAAACAAAAAAACAACAACCAACAACTGATGTATAGAAGAGCACCTTGAGCTGCTGCTGCTCTGGAAAGCTCAGCTGAAGCTCCACCTAGGACCATGTGCACCCTCAGCGTGGGGACCGATGGTGACGCGGGAAACAATAATGATAATGATAATAATAATGATAATAATAATAATGATAATAATAATGATAATGATAATAATAATAATAATGATAATGATAATAATAATAATGATAATAATAATGATAATGATGATGATAATAATAATAATAATGATAATGATAATAATGATTCCCTTATCAGTCCCGCAAGGGGAAATGTGGATTTCTCTGCATTTGAACCCATCCTATTGTGTAGGAGCAGTGAGCTGCCACCATGCGGCGCTCTGGGAGCAGTTAGGGGTTCAGTGTCTTGCTCAAGGACACCTCGACATGCTGTATGCAGGACCGGGGATCGAACATTTAACCTTCCGAATGCCAGATGACCGCTCTACCCACTGAGCTATGCTGCCCCTCAAGATAAACACAGATGGACTGTTTAAGGAAATCACAAACGACATCGGCTAGTTTATTGGTCAAACCGCATGGCATGATGAGCTCCTCGGAGCACCTTAGTGATGTCTTAAAGCCCATGTTCCAGTAATCTCCTCTTGATGATAGACGTTTCTGAAATCCAGTTGAGAGAAGATTGCGGCCCCATGCAGGGGTTCAGAAGGTCGGCTGATCAGGGGCAGAGGATAGTCATTTTTGATGGTGATGTTAAGCCAGCAGTAATCAATACAAGACTGAAGGAGCTTATCTTTCCTGGCCACAAACAGCTGCTCCTCAGGGAGAAGAAGAGGGGCGGATTAGCCCAGCTGCCAGGGAGCCATGAAAGCTCTCTATAGCCTCCCACTCAGGATGGAAGATCTTGTATAGGTGATTGAGAGCAGAGGGGCTCCGGGAAGGAGGTGGATGGCATGGTCGTGTGTGTGTGATGAAGAGGGAGATGGAGAGTATGCTGTTTACTGGAAGCTTCATTTAAATCCTTGCTTGACGGAGGGGATGACTGACAGGTGACGTGGGTCCAGGAGGAGAGGGAATGAAGTGAACCCCGTGAGGGTGAGGGCAGACTGCAGATATGAGGAGGGACAAAAGGAGCTTCAACTGACTACCTTGTTGGTGGGCCACTATAATATGAGGGCTATATGTCACAAGCCAGGGGTGCCCCAACATCACCAGGGCTTGAAGAGAGGAGATGACGTGAAACTGGTGGTTGGCAGCAACAGTAGGGGAAAGGCAGGCTCGACCCACCCGCATGGGTTCTCCCAGAGAAGCCCAGGTGGAACTGGGAAAAAGCTCAGGCAAGCGGAGAGGTCTGGACCCATCTTCATGGAAGATGGTGGGAAGGAGGGAAATGTGCACTTAACCAAGAGGCCCGGATGACCCAGAGGGGGACACTAGTGAACCCAGAATACTTTATCCAACCTAACCCTTATACCCATGTGAGGCTTAGCCAGTTATGACCCACTAACTATGGACCTCTGGCTGTGGTTGGAAACAGTGCAGCTGGGATTCAAACACCCATCTGCATGACACAGAGATGCGCTACACATCACCTTAACCCCCTACACCACCGGAGGACCCACAGACACCCAGATCTTGACTGTAATGCATCAGTGAGTGAATGTGGGCCTCTCTGGGCTGGGGAGGAGTAGGAGCAGGAACATGTGCCAGAGAATCAGGTTGAGCTCCAGGCTGTGACGTGGAGAACAGAGTGTAGATATGCTCGACTTGGGCTCCAATGTGGGTGACACTGGTGGTCAGGTTCTGATGAACCCCCCAGCACTTTGAGCAGGGTCCAATCAACAAAGACTTTATTAAATGAGAGCCTGACGGAGTTAGTCTGTCTGCAGGGTCCATGATTTACTTGAGGAGGAGCCAAACGCAGCACACACAAGCAGCTCGATGCAGTAACACTTGGCTTAATGAACACAGGCAGGCCGAGGTAAGATCACCAGGGAATCAGTATGTAGGCTGACAAACCCACAAGGAGCAGGCAGGTGGATGAACAGATTCAGATACAATCCAGGTCACCAATGTAAAGCCCACTGAGGCAATTCTATAATTTGCGATGATGGGCTGCAAAAAGAAAATGGACTTATTATCTGACTTGGAGTCAGTCTGAAACGGGTGACAGAGGAGACGAGGAGTGGCAGTAAGCATGGAAGTCCAAAGATCAGGCAGCAGAGTCCAACACGGGTAGGGTGGGGAAACAAGCCCGACTGGGCAGTCTGGAAGGGAGGACAGGGGAGTAGAGAATACCAAAACGACTTATGTGTAGTGCTGAGCTCTAGCACCAAAGAGGCTTTTTTCCCCTGCTAGGCCTGAGGTTTGAAATGACAGGTGAGGGGAACTCCAGTGTTTAGGGCAGACACTAAAATGCTGGTGAGTCCATTATGGATACAGGAGATGCATCGATGGCGGCACATCAGAAAAACAAACGCTCCGAGGACAGTATACAGTGCGAGAATAGGAGGCTGGGAAATGACCTTGAAGCGTCCAATGTAAAATGTGCATCCCTGTTTCATTCCTCTTGTTTTTCAGGGTCTCATAATATAACATGTTGCCTAACACTGTGCCCTGCAGTCCAAATGACTATGCATCATCCCTGGCCAGAGTAATTGGTGCTTGCAGCTACAATCTTTATTCATTTTCCGTTTAGTTTCTGCATAAAAAAAAGAAATAAACATGATCAGCCCATTGTGGCAACACACTTGGGCCTGATCTGCTGTTCACTGGCGATCTATTCCGTTCCCCTGCCGAGAGGGGAAAACGCAACCCGAGAGGAGTTCCATAAGAGAGTCTTTATTTTTATTTTTGCCATTTCTCGTCGTGTGTGGCTCAATAGTCCGATCATTGCACATTATGCTACTTTGTTACAAAGGACTGCACACAGAGCAGGAAGTGGCTAACCCTGCTGTGGGATTCCAAATCAAGCTTTGCATAGCTAAGCAGCGCAATCCCTTGAAACTTCCACTCCTTTCAGCACAGGCCTCATAAATCAATACTGAAATCAAATGCGACAGCTATAGATTTACAACGCCACCCGGACCTCAAAGAAAAGTTGACTTCAATACAGTCACCACACTTTCCTCCGCGGCGCCTCGCCTCAACCGGCTGCTATTGACTGTTTCGATTAACTGTAGAGTGGGATTTCTATTTTTTACGCTAATCTTCAAGCCCCTTGCTTCTTTTTTTGAAATCATCAGCACTTCCAGCACCTGCAGCCCCCTTTCTGGGACTACAGGGTTCTTCATTAATATTATAAACACGTAATCTATTGGAAATCTCTTTCACACACTCTTTCTCTCACTCTGCCTTTCCCCCCAAACCTGAATCATTCTGTAATAAATATGGTGTGGGGGAATGCGGCCCAGCGGGAGGAGAGGGAGGAGAACGAGAGATTACCAGAACTGCTTGTAGAATTTTAAAGATCCATTATCTCAAACTGGCCTGATTTAATAAGCACTAGGGGACAGTGGTGCATTAAATGAAACACTTTCATGGAAAATTCAGCCAAATCATGTTGTTTCCAACACGCTTTGTTTCAGACGCTTCCTCAACATGCGGGTTGGAAAACTCGGATGGGGGGGGAATCAAGCAAAGCGAACCCAGCGACAGACACCGGGAGCTTCCCACACGGGGTGGAATTACCAGAGCTCCTCGCTGATTCAGCACAGTTTGCAGTGTTGATTCTACAAAGATGCGTTCTCCCCTCATCTCCGTGTCAGGTGGAGACCATGAAATAATTGCTCCAATGTGTCATGGTCACCGCTGAGGAAACTCTTTTTTTCCCCCGCATTCTTGGGAAATTGTATTTCTTGTCAACGGTGGCCTGTTTAAATCACACCCCAGTCAAGGAAACACCAACAAATACAGCGCAGCCACGTCTTTTTCAATCACTCTCCTCCTGGTCCTCACTGTATCCCATTATGAGAAACACAACATCGCTACAGCGGGGTGAGCTGCCCACGTTGCCTCTGATGGAAAGATTAGTCCGGTCTCTGAGCCTCGCTGTAGACAAGCTGTCAGCATGGGCTCTTACATCCCCAGGCTGAATCCAAAAGACAGGTAGCCTGCCATCGCAGAGACAGCAGCAGGCTCACCGCAGTCACTCAAAGGCTATTTTAGATCAAAACCAAACCAAAAGGACAAACAGAGAAGCTCCTTGTGAGAAATGTTGTCCGCTTCCTTGTGTCCGGGGCAGCTAAAATATTAATGACCACGGTACCAATTTAGGATCATTACTGCTACTAATAGTAGTAGGGGCTACAGTGGCGTAGGTGCGACTTGGGAACTGACCAGCCACAAGCAGTAAGTTCGAATCCACCCCGGGGCATCACGATGGCCATCCAGCCTTAACCCCCCCACACACACACACCAGTTCCATCTAAGTCTGTTTCCAGCCCCACAACATGGGGACTCACCGTGTCACACTAAACGGACCCATACATTGTTATTAATAGTAGTGGTAACCTGGTAATTGATACCGGAGGGGCCGCGGTAGCTCAGTGGTAGAGGGCACGCCTTTGGAACCGAAGAGCCAGAGGCAGCATGTTCAAGGCTGCTGTGGGGCGTCAGGATGGGCATCCAGCCTTAATCCCCCCCAAACTCCGTTTAAGTCCATGTCCACCCCCGCAACATGAGGATTAATCTTGACACGTTGACCTCAAAATCGGCCTCATTAGTACCAGTTATAGTAGCATGCCTCAGGAGGTAGGGTGGCTGTCTAGTGGTGCTTCAATCCCCTGCGGAAAGTGTGCCCAAGTGCCCTTGAGCAAGACGCGGAACTCCGAACTGCTACCCAGGCTCAGCGGCTGCTCACGCTCTACAGTAGGAAGGGGGTCAAATGCAGAGAACAAATGTTATAGTGTGTAAAATGACAAATAAATAAAGCTTCTTCTTCTCTTCCCAGCAGCAGTGCGTGTAGCAGTGATGGAGGCAGAGTTGCTGCTGAGTTTTGCACTCTTGACAGCAGCGATAGTGATAGCAATGGAATGATGGTTTTATTTCTCACTCAGTAGCCGATCGGACCTTTACACAACACTTAATAGTAGATCATGTAAAATTCATGAATAGTTTATGTCCAGCGGATAATTATAGCATGGCACCTCCTGACAGGACAAGAATAATATCGGAACCCTGGTACAAGCATGGTAGAGCGGTGATGTAGCATTTTATCATCCCTCTCCAATAAATCATCCCACATCTTGAGGGCCTTAATTCAAACCAACTTTCCTTCCCCCGGCCCTCAAAGAGCCTCTTGTATGGCCCTGCACGGCGTCTGAAGTGTTTTTCAGAACTCACGCCCTGGACTTCAACCCAGTCTGGGGATTAGTCACAATTCTATTTGTATCTTTTATAGCAGATTTTTTTGAATATATAAAAAGATATGATTATTTTTGGACACCGCTTTTCTTTAAATTGATAGCACATGTATTTTACTTTGTGTTTGCACGTGCTGTACCTCCCCCATCGATGATTCATACCTCACGTGTCCACGGCTTTGCTTTCATGGAAGGTGACATTGATAATTCAGAGTGTCTTCACCCCTTCCCCAACCTCAGCAAGATAAAAGATGTGATTTCTCATTATTATCTTCAGGCCTGCTGTGGTCTGGGTTTAGCCTCCTTTCCCCATACCAGTCCATTTTAGAGATTAGAGGGAGTCCATTTGTTGCTCATAATAGGGTTGGAGTCTAGTCCTGTCAGGGCTGCTACAAAATGGGACCAGCTCAGTCTGAATGTGTCAGGGACCTCTAATATCCAATCCGGGGCATCTCGGAGCCTCAGCGGTATTCTCAGCCTGTGTTCAGCTGAGATGAAGTATTTTCCATGCTGCCTCTCTTCATGTGCATATTCGATGTGAAGCACAATAGCCGAGGCCATGCGCTCTGTGTTCGGGATAAGAATCTGATTGCTCGTCTCGTTAGTAGCACAACTGTCAAAGAACTGCACAGTTGTGAGCTTAAAAAAGTGAACTTCTCGGTTTCTGTGTTTCCATTGGTCCCCTCTGGATGAACTCTGTCACATACACTAAACATCTGCAAACCTCTTATTTCTAGTTCCCGAGGATGCATGTGCACACCTACATACTACATCTGGCTAATGGTGTAGCGTGGATAGGGCCGAGGGGGCAGTTGCCATGGGCGCACAATCATTAGAGGTGCAACATTTCTAAATAAAAGTAGTGATAATAAATAGATATAGCGCGCCCTCCCCCCTCACATAGAAAATCTCTTCATATCTGAACATTCTACACAAGTTTTCCAGCATGGCGGAGGAAAGTAAACGTTGCCTTGTAATATTTTACAGTATTTCAGGGGGTGGGATACTTGTCTTGCCCCGGGCACTGAAAACCCACGCTCTGATACTGCATCTGGCCTCAGCAGACTACATCTCAACATATCAAATTACGCTCCGTCTCATCCATAGAAAGCATGCCGTCTGTGATAAAGTGTTAAAGTATCAAATCACATCCTGTCACATGCACATTGGGCATTTCCCTGCATCAGCTAATGAAGACACAGCGGAAGACGTCTGCTAAGATCTGCTTTAGCGCTATTAAATTAGAGAAGGTTTGGAGCAGCCGTAGCTCAGCGGTGGAGCGTGTGCCAGGACATGACAAGCCAGACATTGCAGGTTTGATCCTACCACAGGGCATCAGGAAGGACATCCATCCTTAATCCTCCATGCTACGTCTGGATCAGCGTCCACCCTTATAACATGGGGACTAATGGGGCCGTAAATTAGATTTAAACATGAGGTTAGAAATGATCATGTGTCAGTATTAGTTTAGAGATGGTCAAAGTTAAGTATGGACCCAGAGTGGTTGAGGTCGGGTCATGACTCTGGGAGCGGTCTTCATTCATCCATACATTGGCAAGCAATGTATTTTAGGAAGGATGACTGATCTGAACAAAGATACAGTGAGACTGAGCCGCTCTAGACAATGCACTTAACTTGTGCTTCAGACATTCAGACCATGTCTCTCATCACCAGTAGAATACTGATGATCCATCTGTCCGACGAGTCCTGAATGAAGCCCAGGTGACTCGTCATACTCTAGCCCCAGCATTTCCCCCATCACCAAAACCTGCGATGGCTCCCTCATATCATCAGTGACCTTGACTGAGATAAGACAGAAAAGGTCACAGAAATTAATCATAAATATTGTTTCCCCACATTTTTGCCCTCCCTGACATCCGATAAGCAGTTGACGATGGATGGAAGGATGGACAGATTAATAGTCTGTATTCAGAAAGTGTGTAAAATCTGCTTAATTGAAAACGGCTCTAAATTATGTTGCGGTAATTTTCAATTTGCGATAACAGAATTCCTCTAATTATTGGCAGTCCTATCTGACAAGGCTGGTTAACTTTTCCTATAATTTGTTGCAGATTGTACTCAGATGTGTGTACCTGCTTCAAATGGGAAACATTCAAATGAGTAATGTCATTTCACATTTCTCTCTATCCTTCAAATGTCTTGCATTTGAATGGCTCTCAGTGGACTTTCCCCTCTCTTCCTGTGCATCTTCTCACCCCTCTAGACCCCACGTCATTAGCATCTGTTTGTTGTGGATAACATGATCAATGACTGAATAATCACACTGCTGGAGCTAACAGTTGGGTAGGCCTAGACTGGTGCTTTCAAAGGGCTTCATTTACGGCGGTTGTTGCTGCTAAATAACAGCACACGCTTCAGGAACTGGTGAGCCAGAAGCAGCGGGTTCAAACCCAACGTGGGGTTTCTGGAAGGGTCCTTGTCCACCACCACAAAGTGGGGACTAATCATGAAAAATCAGGACAATCACATAAAACAGACCTCTCATTCAAACAGCATTAGATGCTGTTTGAATGAACCTGTTTGCTGTAGATTAAAATGACATCCCCTCGGGGAAAGTTTGTCTTTATCTTGTACCTATCTTAACTTGCTCAAATATAAATATATAAATTGCAATATGAATACAAAATCAATTCACTGTGCTAAATGAATAATTCCATGTGAAATTTTATCTACCAAGTCGGTTCCCCGCACCATAATTCCCCTACTGCTGGGCCAGTCTCTTTGATGCTCCTCTAGAACATCAACAGGAAGGAGGAAGTGGTAGCATGTGTCTCCTCCAAGTCACATGACCACTAGCCCTCACTAGTCCACACATCATGGTCTGGTGGGGAAAGCACAGTGCTTGGCCGTCAGAGGAGAATGAAGCAGAGTACTTTCCCTTCACTTAACCAAGAGGCCTGGACGACCCAGAGGGGGACACTAGTGAACCCAGAATACTTTATCCAACCTAACCCTTATACCCATGTGAGGCTTAGCCAATTATGACCCACTTACTATGGACCTCTGGCTGTGGTTGGAAACGGTGCAGCTGGGACTCTAACAC
>OMLC01057103.1:0-13007 GCA_900302585.1 Regalecus glesne
AGCGGGATGTGATGGGTCTGGTCCTGGCATTTGGGAACTATATGAATGGAGGGAATAGGACAAGGGGCCAGGCCGATGGCTTTGGACTGGAGATCCTCCCCAAGTTGAAGGATGTCAAGAGCAGGGTAGCACACATCTTGTCCTTTTTACTCCCACCTCCACAGAAACTCTATCACTACAATATGATCAATGTGCAACATCATTGTACACTGTTCCTCACCATGTGTCATTTCTCCATCAGGACAATTGCACCAGCCTGGTGGACTATGTGGTGTCATACTACCTACGCAACTTAGACAAGGTGAGTTTTCCCTTCAGTCACAGTGAAAGTATTTATTTCAGGGGCTTTGAACATTTTTCCAGATCAAGATGCATGTATTAGATGGAATGCAGTGCCTTATTTTAATTGTTTCTCGTGTCCCAGGATGCCGGAACGGACAAGAGTATGTTTCCCCTGCCAGAGCCTCAGGATTTTTTTCTGGCTGCCCAGGTTAAATTTGAAGACCTCACCAAGGATATCAGGAAGCTGAAAAGAGATCTGACTGGTGAGACACCCCCTCCATAATGATCTACTAATGTCGTAATTTCCAGTGTGGGTCAGATGGGTTGAACTGTTCACTACACGATTGGGTTTCCCTTAAACATTTTGAGTGGTTAGGTCATCTTTGTTTCATTGTAAATCAATGGGTGTAATTACATATTACATCTTTCCTCACCAGGGCAGTTTTAAATGTTAATGTAAGCCCCGTGTACTTCTCATGCACTATGCAGATAGGCTTGTGGGTTTGTTCAGAATTTTGGATGGCTGGAGGCAGCTTTTCCTCATTTCCAGACATTCTGTCATGCTTTAAGAGCTGTATCATCATAAATCTACAAGCTCCCCCTTTAAAGAAGAAATGGTTAATCACAGCAGCATCTTCATTCGGTGGTCTCCAGAGCACTTAAAGCAGGAGCAGAACCCAAAAAAAGCTAATTTCCATTGCATTGCAAAAAAAACACCAGAACAGTAATTGGCATTTGGGTAGACTTCGCTTCAATGATCTTCACAGAGAATTTCAGGGGCTGAGCTCTAATGGGTGCCGTCCGCCAGCTTAGCCAATGCCCTAACCAGCGAGCCAGCCAGTCAGTCTTGGCCAGGGCCATGCAGAGGTTAAAGGCGATGCCCTCCAGTGCCCTAGGTGTCTGCCATTATTTAAATCAACCAATAATACAACATATGAAAGCAATTAGATATACTCTGCAACTCTCACCTCTGTTTTTTAGATTGCAGTTAAAGTCCGCTCCTCTCTGACCTGGGGGAAAAATACAAAGAGTTTGCTTAAGTGCCCCAGACCCACCTCAAGCTGTCAGTCATTTATTAGGAAAAATAGAAGACTTGAAGACAATAAATGCAACATGAGGGTCCTTGTATTTGATCTCTACCACAGCAGAGTCTGGCGTGATAGTCCTCGGGGGTATTGGCGGTACAGGGTGAGCATTGAATTCTGGGGTTTTGATGAGCTCCACCTACGACTCCTGCCATTTTTATCCTCTCTGCCAGCCGACAGGAATACATATTTTTTCCTGGCTATAATAAGCCAGGCTTAAGAAAGGAACTGGTCTTAATTATAAACCAAGCAGAGATCATTTCCATCCATGTTCTGAATAGTGTCTGAACTCTCTGCCGCTAACTCTAAATCACACCTTTGTTGACTCCATCTTTGTGGCTGAGCAGACAAGCTGTTTCTGGCCTGATATAGAGGAGGAGACTGCAGTGCTTGGCTGTCTGCGACTTGCCCTCCAGCCTTTGGTCAGGGGTCAGGAGACCTGGCAGTTGCACAGCAGTCAGAAATAATATCTCCCTCCTTAGCCCATTTCAGCGTTTTAACCAACAACTGTGTGTATGTATGTGTGCATGTGTGTTTTTTCATGTACATATGAGTGTATGTATGTCATGTTTGCTCTTTCACACGCATCTCATTGTACTGTATTTGCATTGGCACAAGCATGTGTGCAAGATCCATTAAGCCTACCTGTGTGTGTGTGTGTGTGTGTTTGGGAATGCACACTTTGTCTCGTCAGCGTGATGCACAGGAGCAGGTCAGACTCTTCGTCTGCCTAGCTACCCTCTCCTTCACTGGCTAGCGCAGAAACATGATCCTCTTTTGATGGGGCTTCCTGTTTGGGGAGAGGGTGATGACCTCTCTTGGTGCTCTTATCAGGAGAGAGGGATGAGTGGGGGGCCACAAGGATCTAAGCCTACTGTAGGACTCCGAGGTTCAACTCCCACAGAGATGAATATCTCCCATTCGACATCCGTCACAAGTCATTTGCTGAGGTGCAGCCATAGAAACGCTGACAACCTCAGAAGCTAGAGCCAAATACTTTTTAACCATAATCCGTTTCCAAAAGCTTCTTCAGAATGCAGGTAATTGTTCTGATTGACTAAGTGGTGATAATTTGTTGATTTTTTTTTGTGCTTTTATCAAAGATGCGTGAGAAAGTTGGTTAGCAAAAAGCTTTTGATCAGCCTTTTTTTAGCCTTGTGTTCTACTGTTTTGGACCTCTCCCGTTTGACAAGGGCCATAGCTAGTATACATAAAGATCCCTGTAACTGCTGCATAATTGGGCTGGACAGCGAAGCAGGGACGCTACCAAATGAAATAGTATCAAATAAAAAGGAACAGTCAGAGCTCATTTGCTGCCCAGGGGAGTTTAGTGTTTCACAGAAGGCCTGGCCCAGGTTAGGCATTCATCACCATGGCAAATAAGACAGTGTCCTGATTTTAAATGGCCTTTAATGTCAAGTCCAGGCAGGGCCTTTAGCCTGAAGTCCGTTTTACGATGGAGGCTCCACTCTGAATTCCATGTGTGGAGTCATCATGTTGAGGTGCCGGTACCTCTTCTCTGCACCAAACAAGACGTAATACCCAGGCATCCTGCTTTAGACTGTGTCTGTGTGTATCATGGAAAAGTTGCCATTGATTTCTTGTACAATATTTTTAAAGGTTGTATGAGCAGGTGTGTATATTCATCCATCTAATATGGGTGCTGAGATTTTACACTAAGAAACAATTCACTCACCTGGACTGTTAACATTGGTTTAAACATGTCTCGCCATGCCTCAAATTAGCTTCTGCAGTTATGATGCCTGGTGGGAGGGAAACATGGAGGAGGCACGGCCCCAAAAGCAAGGTATCTTCCTCACATATGTCCCCACTTTCACTCTGACTGCTCACAAATAACTCTACCTCATATCAAAAACTGAAGAGGCCTATCAGATGTGCAGTGAAGTATTTTTAAACGCATGTCAGGAGTCCAGTTGTGTGTATTATATTTTTGTGTGACGCAAGCAAATCTTGATTACATGTCAGTCTGGAAATCATCCCTGTTGCCTAAATTTACCTTTTGCAGTTGTAATGAATTCTCAAACTTGTACAGAACTACCCACGCGTACAGGTACAATATCCAGCCATTGTCAACCACCTATCAGAAGTTGGGTCACAGATGCCATGATGGAATCTATCCTAGTGCTCATCAGGCTAAAGGCAGAGAAAAACTCTGGCCAGGTCACCATTCCATCTCAGGGTAGATGTGTTTTTTTTAAGGCTGCATACCCTTCCTGAGGGGTTTGAACCTGCAACCTCTCACTTGTCAGTTCCCAAACTGCACACTCTACCCCTGAGCTACTGTGGCCCCATATACAATATCCAGCAGTATATTATTGGGGGCGACAAAGGCTCAGATTTAGACTCTGGTAACTGGAGGGTTGCCGGCTCAATCCTTAACTCCTTGAAAAAAATGATCAAGGTGTCTCTGAGCAAGGCACCTAGCTCATAACTGTTTCCGATGAACTGGTTGTTGCCATGGTTGATATTGCCATCGATGTATGAGTGTGTGTGTGGGTGAAGGTGAAGCATCTGTTGACTGTAAAGTGTTTTGAGTGGTTGTCCTATCTAGGATAACGCTATATAAAATGTGATCCATTTACGGTAATAGCCTAACCGTGGCACATATCCTATCTGCATATCATGTCCCTCCAGAAACACTGTCTCCAGCTCTGAACACAGATTAGTGCCCCCTCTCATCTCATAAGTCCCAGCTTATGTTTTTACCTGTCAGCATGGCATCAGCACAGTGCTCTCTACCATCATATAGAAGGTGAACTAGGATTTGACGGGCCTGAACAGATACAGGGAGAGTTCTGTTGAGTGGAAGAAAGAGAGAGGTTCTTAACTCTCAACTAAAGCAGTCTCTTTGCTGGTGTCGTCGAAGGATGATAGCAGAATTCATCCTGGAGAAAGGGATGCCTGGTGTTTGACAGTCCATTGGGATGGCATACACTCAGAGATTAGTCAGAGAATTCCACCAATGGAAATGATCTAACATCCCAGAGCAGTTAGAGGAACAATGTCTTGCTCAACTTCGACACACTTCTCTGCAGGTCTTGGGATTAAACCTAAAACCTTCAGATGACCACTTTACCCTCTTACCAATGTCACTTTGCAATAAATCCTAGAAAAAATTAAATAAAAACAAATCCTGCAAAGCAAAAAACCTAATCATTGAATTGGACTCCAAAGCATTTTTTAAAATCTACTATGTTCTTTATTAGAGAATATTAAATATTAGATGCTAATATTACAACTGTTATCACAAGGTGTCAAGGTGTCACATTTGATTTAGGAGTGGAGAGACATTTGCACAGTTTCTGTGTCTGTGTGGCTACATGGCTTTATTGCAATGCCGACCTACAAGGAAGAGAGCTCCGAGTTTGATCACCATACGTTGTTGACAGGAGGCAGCTCCGAGAACATTTCTAAGATGGGGACATTCACCAGTCAACTTGGTCCATTATCTTGTGGTCATCCGCAGGCTCTCCCTTCAATGTCTGCGTGAAATGTTTTCCATAATCAACACAATGTTGCATTGTCTTAGTGTGTTCCGATTTCCTGGTAGCTGTAGTAGTGTGGTCAAGAAGTAGGCTCATATTGACATGAGACACCCAGTAGGCAAACCACAGGAGTCAAATCTTGGCATGGATGTCAGGCATTTTGTATTCTGCATCCTTGTCCCCACACACACACACACACACACACACACACACACACACTCTCTCTCTCTCTCTCTCTCTCTCTCTCTCTCTCTCTCTCTCTCTCTCTCGCTCTCACTCTCTTTGGGTCCGTGGTAGCTTGGCGGTAGAGCGGTTACCTCCAAGCTGGTCGTAGCGGATTTGATCCCCACCATGGGCCATAGGGATCAGGACATCCAGCCATAATTACTCATGCTCAGTAAATGCGAGGCATACATTGTAAAGTGATTTGAGTAGTTGCTACATAAAAATGGGTTGCTTAACCTTTTTCTCTCTCTTTCTCTCTCTCTCTCTCTCTCTCTCTCTCTCTCGTTCTCTCTCGTTCTCTCTCTCTTACCCACACACATGCCTAACCCTGACTTTATCCTAATTCTAATCCTAAATCCTTGTCTTAAACCTAAAATTGAACCTTAAAGAAATAAGGACTGGCACAAAATGTCCTCATTCTGAGGATTAAAAACTCAAATTGGTCCTCACAAAAATAGTACATTCAAGTACACACACATTTAAAAAGAAGCACACGTCATCCCCCTTACACACATTCTTTGTGATGTGACCTCATAAGGTGAATTTTCTGGCTAATCCATACTTGTCCAATCAGGTGATCGATGGAAGACTCTAGATGTTTGGGATGCTACCCAGTCATCGGCATTGCTAAGGAGCTTTAGGATGTAAACTCTGATTCTAACAACCTAGTGCACCCAGGACTCAGGATAAACTATGGCTGGTTCTCTTTCATCTGTGCAATGCTTAACACAGTCCAACTAGATTTGACTGCTCCTGTTAGGGGTCACCACAGCAGATCATCTATATGCGGTAGCTCAGTGGGTAGAGCGGACGCCTGAGACTCGGGTGTTGCGGGTTCGTATCCCGCCGCGTAGCTTGGTAATGTGAGGCATTCATTGTAAAGTGCTTTGAGCGGTCGTTGCATATCCTCCCTCCCTTAATGCACTCTTGAGTCTTTTATCACGGAAACAAGTTGAACTGGTTCATTTGGATAAAACGTTTAGAAAAAAGGTTCCGTCATTCATCTAAGTCAGTCTCTACCAGCTGCAGGTATCCCCACCTTTATAAATAACCTGGTGACATAATGGCCTGTTTTATATGTCACAATTAGGCCCCATGTTGTGGGGATGGACTTTGACCTAGGTTTAGCATGGGGGATTGAGGCCGCATGTCCTTTTCCTGATGTCCTGTGTTAGGCTTGAACCCGCTATGCTGGAGGCAAGAGCTCTACTGCTGAGCTACCGCGGCCCAAATCAATCTTGGCTGCTGATTCAACTTTCTGTGATTTCACTTATAAGTTATTAATCTGGGAAATTTGAATCTGACTTTAATTTCCAACTTTACTGAACTCCAAGGACGTGCGATTTAGTAAAATAACTGCTCACACACATAATGATTAAAGTGTCTGCAGAGTTTAGTGAAACAAGTGAACAATTTGGTACATTATCGTCTGTGGTCCTCTGGGGTCAAGTATGACCGTCTTCCTTCTCTCTCCCTCCGAGTCATCAGTTGGATGTAGAGGCTGGTCCTGGAGCTGCATAATGGGAGGACGTCTGTGCATGACAGCTTTTTATACCTGCAGCCACCACACAGTCCTTGGCAGGGGATGGCCAGAGTCCAATGTCTTGGAGAACCATGACTATTGGGGGCTAACTTCTGTTGTAGCCTTCATCCGCTGCCATTGTGACTTGGAGACATCTTCTATAATTTCCACCACTAAGGTCTTCATTGGACCGTGCTTCTTCTGACTCCTCCTCTTTTTAACCTTTCCATCTTGGGTGACCCTACTGGGACCCAATTGCTGGATGGCATAGCTCTTTGGATCATTAGTACACGCAGGCTTCTCCACCACGACATGGTGGCGATCCAGGATGAGCAAACTAGAAAATTAAGCAACGTGGCGCATATTGACGTAACACCAAACGATGTCTCTCTCTGTGATGTTGTGCAGAACAGATTGTCAGTAGACCTCTATCACAATTCTAGAACAAACAGGTACGGGAGGGCTCAAGCGAGGGGGACCGTCCGTTAGCTAATCGACTGTGGATTGCGTAATACTTTCAGACTCATAAAATAAAAAGGACAAAAAAATCACCAAATATGCTTTGGCGGCTGTTGATATACCTGGGCAGGGCCTGCCCAAGTAAAGTCCAAGAATGGTAAATACTGATGCTGCTTTTGAATGCATGCCCCTACCAATGCATTATCACTAGAAAACAATGTCCTGAACCAGAGCTCTTAGTTTTTATTCCCAGCAGATGCTGGTGGTTTTTTTTGTAGGCTTCCTCTTTGCAGCCTTTACTGTCTGGACCACATTTGGTGGAGAGCCGCTGCTAAATTGTAGACTTGCTGTTTTGAACCATTTTAATGGGCCCTCTTGAGTAGAGGGGGATTTCTGGTAGGCGAACACGATATTTCCAAACAGTATTTATTGTTTATGTTTTGCTGCTTATATGTTTACCTAAGTCTTATTTCCCTTCTGCAGGCTGATAGACTCCCCCGTTTCATGTAGGCGTCCCATCTCTCCCTCTCAGCCAGGGTTTTAAAGCATTTCTTGGCACACAGCGTGTTTGGTTTGATTTAGTTATCGCCCTCTTTCACCAAGCAGACGCTGTGTTCATGCTTCCATATCTCAAGATCAGACAATAAAGGTGAGTTGGACCTTGAGAAAAAGGTCTGCAGCTGCAGGTGTAACTGCTGCCCTGCAAGGGTGTGAGAACCGAAGACTCATCTGAAAGCAGCCGAGCAGTGAACCCAGTCTGCGATTTGTGCTGTGAAACTATTTAGCTCTGCAGTCATCAGCAAGTTAAGGGATTTACTGCATCCATTAATGACTTGCATGCTGAGACATCGTGGCATAGTCATCTCACGGGACGTCTTCTGTGTAGGTATACCAGACTAATAGATGAGAAGAAATTAGGCCTGGCTTGAATAGGAATCACATCAAGTCTCTTCTGAGCTTGTGCGTGTTGGATCATTTGATCGATCATCCATCCATCGTCAACCGTTTATCGAAGTCAGGTTGCAATAGAGCTGGAGCTTATCTCAGTGCCAATTGGATGGAAGGCAGGGAAACACCCAGAACAGGTCGCCAGTCCATCACAGGGCAGAGCAGTTAGAGGAACAACGTCTTGCTCATGGACACTTTGAAATCACATTTATATTCAGGTGCTGGTATTGAACCTGTAACCTCTCGATCACCAGACAACCTCTCTACCCACTAACCTATGCTACCCCATGGATCAATTGATATTACGACAAAATTCAATTTACAAATGACAAGCAGATTTTCAGTAGTAGCGTGAATGGACCAATACACCCATACTACGCACAGTGGCTAGCGCTGTTGGCTCACAGCAAGAAGGTTTGGGGTTCGATTCCCAGCCTGTCCCAGGTCCTCTCTGTGAGGAGCTTGCGTGTTCTCCCCCATGTCTGCATGGGTTTCCTCCGGGTGCTGCAGTTTCCTCCCACCATCTAAAAGACATACATGTTAGTTAGTATGTCTGCCTGTGCCCCTGAGCAAAGCAATAGGAAAAAAATAACTGGAGTTTGTTCCCGGCCGCTGCAGCTGCTCACTGCTCCTATACAATAGGATGAGTTAGATGCAGTTAAATGTTTATACGTATGTAGAATGACAAATAAAGTGTCTAGAAAGTTTCTAGATTTAAATACCACCTCTCCATCATTTTCTCTGTCACCACTTCATCTCATGTCAATGATTCAAAAATTGTGTCAAAGTGTGCTTGTTAGTGCTGCATATTTCTAACTTGGTGAGGATTTGTAAAGGAGGTGTGGAGGGTGTAAATCTATCATACTCTATTCTCTCAGATAAGAAGCAGTAACTGATTTCACTTGGATTATGTCTGATAGTCATTTCTCACTGGCCTCTTCTTACTTCTCATCTTCCAGCTTGTGAGAAGAATGTGCAGAACGTCTGTGCCAACTCCTCAGAGGAATACCTTCAGCCTTTCAAGGAAAAAATGGAAACCTTTGTCTCCACTGGTGAGTACTGCCAAGGTTGTCATATAATCACCTTAAAACTGTACCTGATTGCCATAGCAAATGTAATGAGAGGTCCATTTTACATGTCCTGATCAGTCTCCATGTTTTGGGGATGGACACAGACTAAGATGGAGCATGGGAGATTAAGGCAAGAGCCCCTACTTGATACCCAGTGGTGGGTTCAAACCCGCGATATCTTGGTCATCAGTTCCTGAACCATGCACTCTGCCGCTGAGGATTGCTATACTGTCATAGCAATAGCAATGCCCTCTCCTATTTTAAAGCAGCCAACATTTTATGAGTTTATCTTGTAATTGCCTGGTAACACAGGAGTATGTTATTATAATGGCTGCTATAACTTACCACCATGCAATGACTGAATGGTTTATTGCCATATATTGGAATTACAAGCTATACAGTTAGAGAAGCTGTCGACATGCCACTGTGAGAGAACATTGTAGTCAAGTTAAGACATTCCGTCTCTCTTAACTCATCGGGGCTTAATATCATGCCCCCTCCTCCTTGTAATGCACCACTGACTGTAATTGCAAAATATTTTCTTCCACTCTATCCAAATCATGGTGTTGTCAGTGGAGGTGAGGGGTATGTTGTCTAATCCTTTTACTGCTCCCTCCAAATCATGCACAATGACACACTCCCAGATCCGTGCTGTTGGATAGCAAAGATAGATTGTTACTCACACTTGTGCTCATAATCTGGCTGATCAACTCTGGAGTCTTTAGGGAATTATGTGGTCTTCGAATAGGAAACACCCCTTTCAGTCTGACAACTCTTAGCTAAGGAGAGCTTCATGAAACGTAGCTCAGACAAGAAAATCCCTGTTTTGCTCCAGAAGCACAGCAATAGACCTTTAAAAGTACAAAGGTGTAATTATGTTTTTTGCCTTGTCAGGCTTTCAGTTGAGGGTTGCAGTTTGTTTGCTTGTGTCTGTACACACGTGTGCGTGTGTGCGCGTGTGTGCGTGTGTGTGTGTGTGTGTGTGTGCACGCACGTGCACTTTTTAGTGTGTATGTATGTTTGCACACTGTTTGCGTGTGTTTGTACAACGGAATCCATGTGTCCAGTGTGTGTGTGCATGGGTGCACATGCGTTTCTGTAAGAGAGTGTCTCAGTAGGCTGTTAGACAGCATGAGGACAGGAGTCTATAGGCCTGTAGAAAGGATCACATTGCCCCCGACACCGTTCTCATGCACTGCTGGCTATCATAAAGCTAGCAGGACATCTCTGGCTGCGGCCTTGTAAAGGCAGTCTGGCCTCAAAGGAACAGGACTTGGGACCACCGTGACTGAGACAAGACCACTACAGCGCTCAGATCCTCTTGCCCTCTGTCCCCAACACTGCTTCAGCCTGCTCCTCTTCCAATGTAGATAGGAATGGCTACATTGGCCACTTGATAAGTGGGATAACCAATACCTTGGACTTTTGATACAGTTAAACTGTTGATGTACATTGATGGCATTTGTGAATTGTTAGTTACACGGGTCCGTAAAATTTTGCCAACACTTTTTTGCTTTATGATTGCAAAGTAAAGAAACAATCGTCCCTTTGCTGTCATTTGATAATAACATTATGGTAAGCAAGCTAGGTCAGATCATGGCTAGTGAAGTTATCCTTCTATGAACTGATGTAAAATATTTGAACTGCCAGAAACACATGAGAACGTATTCCAAATGTAACATTTATCCACTAACTTTAAAAATACTCAATAACTGCAATTTCGTTTTCTTGGACCTGTCACTGATCTCAGTTTACCATCTACTGTTTATAATTATCAGTTGATACCATGCACTAATATTTGGCCTACTACCTTCATCATGAAGGTTATGTGACATGTCAGCATTTTGATTGGCTGTTGCCACGTCTTTCAGTACGTTACAACTCGATGCAACTTGTCCATACTCAGCTTTTCAGGGATTTGCATGGGGAGGTCTACGGTGAAACTGAAATATGACTCGTGTCCACATAGCTAAGTTTCATGAAAAGGTTGTATATGTACAATGCCAGCCTCTAAGCTAGAGGAGTGTATTTGACTTTCAATGTGTATCAATGCAAAGGCAATGACTGTCTTTATGGAAAAAGAAAACGGGCCCTCAAATCCCCTCAGATCTGATAGCCACTCACTTCCAAACTGACCCCAAGTTGAGCTACAATTTCATTTGACCATTAAGAACTGAGAGGTAGAGTGTAATAATCTAAACAACCGTGTGTTGGTTATTGGAGATGACTGTGTACATGTCTCCATGAGCTATGGTCCACATGTTGAAACTGCAGTGTGTAACTGGGATTAGACACTCACATGTTGCAGATGAGCAGAAAAGCTGCGTGTAAAGCTACAGCCATATCTGCCAAGCTCCAAACCCTTTATTATTATTTACAGGGACTTCCTCTCTGAGTACATGCTAACAAGGGCATTATCACACTGTTTTTTTTTAGTTTTGCTTTTTAAATGTATTTAATTTCCCTGGGCCAGTGGTCAGATAAGTGTAATCCGGTGGTATCCCCCACATCTATTAAGCTCTCACCATGTCTGAGACACTGGATAAATGACATGAAGTCAGTGGATTCAAAGCTTCAGTTGCCTGTTTTTGGACACCTGCTTGTAATTTCTACCTTCTTGGTTTTGCATAGATGCAATACACTTTCTGCCACATCACAAAGAGCCATCTGCTAACAAAACATAATCACCATATAGTGTTGCAGTGGAAATCACTCTGTAGGCTTTTTAAGAGAAAATGTCCATCTCTGGCAAACATGATGACCCTTTTTCTTCTACTAAAATGTCTTGGTGACAGACCAACACGCCAGCATCACACAAGGCGGTTAGGGTTTTGACTGCATTTACAGGGCTAATTGCCCACATTACTTGCAGCAGGGCAGAGAATGGCTAACAACTTTCTTTCCATAAAAAATTCAGATGAGGTATCTTACAAGGAGATTGCAGCCATATGTCTACAGAGCAGAGCGCAAAATGGATTCCTTAAAAGATGTTTGTTACTTCATGCCGACTCTGAGCCTGGCATCCGGTCCTGCATTCATCCAGCGGTCGCAGGCTACAGCGCATTTGAAAAGCTGCCATGATATTGTTCTAGTTAATCTATCTTAACTGTTCTGAGTGCTTGAGCCTTGTTCAGTATCACAGAATATTTGAAAGGTTTTAAAACCACAGTGATTGCCACTGGCTACGAAATGGCATTAGTTAACAAAAACACATCTTGGATATAAACTTTCCAGTGGAATACTTGTAAACCTCTCTTTCATAAACAGAATTCCTCTTGCAGTTGCCCGTGCGTTGGAAGGGATGGTGTTTAATCATTGTTCGTGATGATTCCATGACTTCAAAAGGCAAAACAAAACAGTTCTCACATCAAAGTGTGGCAAGGGCTCTTAAACTCTCAGTCATGATCGAAAGAGCCTCTTTCCCTCGAGAAACGGTTTCTCGCAGCAGAAATGCATGTAATGCAAAGCATTGCACCATGACTGGGGTTCCGAATGTCAGCCTTATTTGTGCTTCATTTAAAGGATGTGTAGGGATGGTGGGGAGGAGTGGAGCATCTCTTACCCCACAGTACCTAAAGTGTGTGCCTTTTTATGTGTCCGCATATACCGGTGTGTGTGTATATATACTAGCATATAAAAAGAGATAATTAACTGCGCTGTGCACGGTATTCCTGAGAGACTTGTGTTTCTATGTAGCGCTGACCCATAACCCAGTCCTAACCTCCACAGCCTGTGGAGAAGCTCACAGCAGGGCCCTGCGGCTGAACCCGAACGCCCTGCACTCTACCTCTTAAACTCTCCTGTGTGACCCCCCCCTCCCAGAAAAAACTTAAAGGGGACACCTCCAAAATTCAGTGATCCATCCTATTTAAAGACGTTTCATGCAGAACCTTTCCCCTCCGCCATCGCT
>OMLC01057105.1:0-14785 GCA_900302585.1 Regalecus glesne
GGTTTTGCCCGGGGTAAAAGAGGGGAGTAGCAGATGCAGATAGACTCAAGGAGAGTTGAGATAGACTCCACCTCTTTTCGTCTCATCCCCCTTTTTACTCCTCAGTTGTCAACTTCCATCCGTCCTCGGCGCACAAACCTGTCTCACGTACTCAACACTTCGTTTTGGCGACGCGCCTTTTACGCAGAGAGTGATCCAAGTGTTTGTAAGAACTTGCGCTCACTAATGTGCCCCTCCCTGGCACCACCTGATGAAAACTCTTTTAAAAAATGTCTTGATGCATGCTCAATAATCCGTTGAGGGTGGTCCTATCTCTGAGGGAGAGGTCGCCCCGTAATTTCTCACGGACAACCTCAACTGCCTCATCCACAGGGACACATGTAAAAAGAGACGTAACATCGAATGACACCATCGTTTCATCATCCGCCATGTTAATGTCCCTCACCTTCTTAACAAAGTCCATAGTGTTATGGATGTGGTGATTTTCATTACTGCCTACTAACGGGTTAAGAACAGAAGCCAGAAATTTAGAGAGGTTATAGGTGACCGAGTTAATCCTCTGTGAATGGTGCCCATTGTCACTGAATGTGCAGTTGATCACCCAACTTGCATGTGAAACCAACCTATTGTTGTGTGGCATCAAGGTACCGTTTTGAAGGTGGGGGATTTTTGCCTTCAGCTCAGACTGAAGAAGTCACCTGGTGAGTGACGAAACGTTTCTGAAATGAACCTCTGATCCAGTTGAACAGATTCACCTCTTTTTGTTATTTCCATACCTGGATTATTCAGCATGCATCAAGATATCTCATCAGACTGGTAATAACTGAATTTTGTTGCAGCTGTCTGCCCCAGTAACTCTCAATATCTATACACAGTGATAGGAAAAACGAGCTCCATTGCAATTGTAAAGGGTTTCTTCCTATGAGCCACACTAGCAGCAACCATATAGCAAGCTTTCAAAATCACTTTTTACCGAGTTGGTAATCTTGTGATTTCTTTCTGTTTTGCCTTATGCCCGTCACTTTTCGGTTGGTAATATTCTCTTGGCTTCCCAAAATGTCCCATGCGTTATTTTGTATAACTGTCTTTGGAGCTTTAATGGTTTTACAGCCTCATTTGATAGGATTTTATTACAATCAACAAACTGTGTTTTTTTTTCCATCAGCATCATTACCTACAGTTATGAATCCAAACACAATGTACTAAAGGTCATATTTCCCCCGCCACGTCCTTTTACTGCTATAGGGCTGTCCCCTACATCACTTTTTCGCTTCAAAAACCCTTTCATTTTGTGTCACTGTATCAGAGGGAATGTTAACTAGATAGACATCGGTTTTATGCGTCACAATTACAGTGGCAAAACATATTCTTCTCTGCTTGATGACGTGGTGTGACTGGCATGGTGATGCTACTAAAATGTAACAGATCATTACAAGTATACACTTAATTTGACATCTTTCACTAAAATAATGGATTCTCTCATCAGTCTTGCAAGGGGAAATTTAGATTGCCCTGCATTTTGACCCATCCTATTGTATAGGAGCAGTGAGCTGCCAACATATGGCGCTCGTGGAGCAGTCACGGGTTCAGTGTCTTGCTCAAGAACACCTCAACATGCTGTATCTAGGACTGGGGATCGATCCTTAACCTTCCGATTGCCAGATGACCGCTCTACCCACTGAGCTATGCCGCCCCTGATTAATTTGAATTCTTGAACAAATTTACATATAAAAAGAAGGTAGCTTTTTAAATTAATATTTTTATTATTTTAATCTAACCATTTGGGATTATGACTGCCTCCCTGGAACACTGGTTTAGCGAAGCTGAACTACACAATTAAAACAAATTAAAGAGGAAATGACAATGGACTTGCTTTAAGGACTTTGGGTTTTTTTTGTGGGGTGGGGTGTTGGGGTGAATTAAAAAAGAATGGTTAACTTTCAAGCTGCTCTGGTAGTTCTGTTCTGTGGCCAACTGTAAATGAACTTGGAGACCAAAAAAAAGATGGTTGGTGTGTCCTCGGGTTAAAAATACACCAGTTTTTTCTCAAGGATTAAGATATATCAAAGGAGGAAGTCTCAATATAGCTAGCACTCTCCTTCGTTTTAAGTGAACACCAAAATAAATCACAGGCATAGATACTTTTCTCTCACTGACGACACATTCAGTAAAATTGAGTAATATTTTGACTGACATCTTTATTTTGATTTCATCTGAAAAAGCCTTTCTGTTCAAAGAAATACACTTGCAAAACTAAACGTATGTTCGGTACTGTAAGAATTTAGGATCAGGTAGGAAGTGCACACATTGTCTCCCTGAACAGACTGAATTCCTAAGGCCTATCAACCTCGAAGGTGTGTGTGTGTGTGTGTGTGTGTGTACCTCTGTGATCAGACTTCCAAGGGGGCAACAGGTTACAGGTTCAGATGTGCAGCATGGAGAAAACTGACAGACACAAACACACACACACACACACACACACACAAACACACACACAGTACATTGTACATACACTGTTACGTGCTGTCATGTCCAGATACTCCAAGCATGTATGCAAGTAACTTGGCAACATTTCAATATCTGATACGTTCTCTGTACCATTCAATTTTATTACCTCTTATTTTTGCCTGTATACAGTAAATCTCTGTGTATATATCTGAAGATTGTTTTGTCGCCATTCTATGTGAACTACCTGTGAGAGCCATAAAACCAAAATAAAATCTCATGCTTGTGAAAATCTACATGGCCACAAAACGGATTCTGAAGATACCATACTGGTACACCAGCCCAAACGCACACACTAGCATGCACTTAAATACATACACTTATATGGCACTGCTATCACAGCCATGCCAGAGAAATTCTCTGCACAGGAATTGCAGCCATTTCAGAAAATAAAATGTTACAAGCAATGCATTAACGGTTGCACACCCACATGTGCATTGGAAGACTGGACTGGTAATAGAGTGTACATTTTCTTTCATAAAGTGCTGCATTTAGTTCTCAAAAAATATGCTAATCCAAAAATCTGTCACAAAAAATACCCCACTTCAGATAAATGTTAAAGGGCCAACACTCGATCAGTACATGGTGATAAAACCCGTAAGACAGTGATCTCTTGTGGCAAATAAGTGTACTCTGCTAGTTTCTTTCCATTTTCAATTCGGCAAGTATCTTTGGTTTAAACAAAAGTGACAATACTGCTCATAAAATATCCTATTATTTATAAAATTCTTTATGAACTAAAAAAATATACATAACGTAGATAAATCGAATATAAGGTAAAGGACCTCCTTACAACAGAGAACAACATTTTACTGTCAGTCTGACAAATGGAAGAGTCTGTTTTGGCTTAAAACTTGATATTATAGAAACTGTGAGAGACTGTTTAAATCAGGGAACACAACATAACTGAACAGTTTTCTTTTCTTAATTAAACTTGAAAGAGAAACATGGGTAAACCAGAACAAAACTGAAATTCATAAAAGAGGAAATGGAATATACTGACAGGAACAAAGAGAAGCGAAAAGAAAAGGGCTTGTTTTGTAGGTAGATCATGTTGAAGAGAGCACAGCTTTTCATAAAGAAACAGTGATTTGTGTATCAATGTTGGATGCGACAACCTTGAGCCATAACAATGTAATCAGAAACCCATTGCTTCTTTAAAAACTTTTACCAGGCAAAAACAAACAAAAAGATCTCTGATACATGTCAAACAATTCAAAGGTGAAAGGAGGCTGAAATGTCATCCTTATTAAAAGGACCAAGTTGTTTTGACATAGATTTGCAATGGAAACATGAGGGTCCAGGGAGGGTTCATAAAGACGGTCAGGGCTCAGCCTCCCTGTTGGCCTCCGAATCTCCGATGATTTCCCAGCAGGAGGCAGAGTTGCTCATGTGACTGGGGCTCCGGTTGCTGCCAGACCATGTCAAGAAACCAAAGCTGCAGCCAGCAGAACAGAAAAGACATGTACATCTGAAGTCAGGTCTACTGTCAAGACTCAGAACTAAATATAGACTGGAATAAATAAACACAGATTTGAGGTCAAAGGCAGTGACAGAAGATTTAACTGGATAGACTGAACTCTAAAAGGTGATCCCGTGTACCATGTACCATGATCCCGGTAAAGATCGTTGGCCACTTGTTTTTGTAGTGATGTTTGAATCATAAAGTAGTTGCACATCACACCAACTACTAAGAAACAATAAATATTATCACTTTGAACATCATTCTTCTTTTTGATTATTATTAAGGGGGGATATTCGGCTACATTATTTTACTTTTTATTGCTTCATTTTCCACTCAATTTTCTTATTACAGTATCCCAACATTGCTAACACCACAGAGGGTCCACCTAGAGCTGGACAATAAATCCCCAAAACCGGGTTTAGATTTGCATATGACAGAGAAGCTGAAGGTACTAGTATGGAAAAATGCTCCTCTTTGTACTTCATATGGTCTGTCTTGGATGAAATGATCAGTAAAATGTCCCTATCTCAAATAAAGAAATCAGTGTCCATCAAAAGTAATACCAAACTTGCATTCTCAAAATTAGCCATCCAGATTTAATGGTCTACCATCTCTGAGATCTTTTTGTTATCCTTTAATCAAATTTCTCCATTTTTATGTGCATCACCTTTTAGGCTTCTGAGGTCTCCCTGATCCACATGGAGATATACAAGCCTAGTCTTGATCTTTCTTGCAATGATTCAATAATGTCATACTGGCGTCTAGGGTATTTAGCAGACCAAGCAGCCTGATCAACACAGAGTCTCTTAGTCACTCGAGATCATGAGAATACCTGTAAGGAGGGTTCCAATTGTACAAATGTCTTGAAGCATGCTCACCAATCCCGATAAGGGAATCACAATAAAGGTGAATCAGTTCATCTTTTTATGAGACAATTACACTAAATTTGGCAGAGCTCAATTTGTACATGTTAGATTGAGTACAAAACAGGCCAGTGATTTACCCAAAACTAAAAAAACCTGGCAAATAGTCATATTACGACTATAAATGAGTTGTGAAAGGGCTAAAGTGCATAACCGCACCACCATCTGAGCATTGTAATTGCAGTGGACCCACAACAGACCAGATACTAAATAAAATGTAGCCACTGATCAGAAAAATGAAAAGGGAAAAAACTGAAAGCTGCCACTGGAAAAATCTTGTCTGCTTCTAACAGCGAAAGATCACAAAATTGTATTTGCCCTATCTAAAAGGACAGCAGTGATTTCATTCTGCTGACACAGCAGTGCTACAGGTGAAAATGAATGTTGGACTCACAGGTTTCTAATTCGAGACTCAGCTGGTTTTTCCTCACAGCTGTCTGTTTCTGTCTGCTCAAACAAAGGCCCCTTATCCTCCTCATCACTGTAGAGAAAAAAAACAGACACATAAAAACCATGAAACTATCAAAATGTATGTGAATTTATAGCTGCTTGTCTGATGGGAGAGAGAAAAGAAGAGAAAAAGAGTGACAGAAAGTGAGAAGTGCTTTTAGTGTCCATGGGAAGACATTCCCCTTTCTCTGAAAGCTGTTTTATTCTGTATGTGAGTGTGTATTAATTCATATGACACATGAATATGTCTGTGTGTGTGTGTGTGGCTAAGAGAAAGAGCGAGAGAGAGTGACTAAAACAAGAAAGACCTGCTGTATTCAGCTACAGGAATGCCCAGCATCTTGGCCTTGATGAGTGTTCGCCGTTTTTTTATTGTAGCACGCACAGCATTTAAAAGAAATCCCGGGCACCGCTCATCATTCAGGATTTCCCTGGGAATGAAATGCATAAATACAGGCACAAACACAAATACACACACAGACACACGCATGCATGCTTACACAAATCACTATCTTCAACTTGTGTATAAAGTCAGAAGACTATAAAACTTGAAGAACAATGTCACTAGACTAGAAAAGTGATGAAGTGTGTGCTTCAGGAACTGATGAGCCAGAGGCAGCAGGTTTGAACCCACTACAGGGCATCAAGAAGGGCATCTGGCCTTAATCCCCAAAGTCCATCTATGTCTGTGTCCAGCCCCACAATGTGGGGACTAATTGTGACACAAAACAAACCCCTAATAGTTAGTAAACCAAATTTAGAAACGCTTCCTGAATTCTAGTTAGCCCACAGGGATATCAGCAGTTGATGACAATGTTATTTAAATCATGACAATAAGAGAGACGGAGTGTAATGCTGTCCTTGTTAAACCCCACTATGCCCCCGACTCCTCATTCCTGAAATCCTATCATTTCACACCTACCTCTGGTAGTAATTGAGCTCCTCCTGGACCAGGAAGAGGTTGGCTTTGAGCTCATTCCTCTCAAACAGCACGTCACGCACTTCCTTCTTAGTGAAGCATGGTTGATCTTGATCCTTTTTCTTAAGTTCCACATTTCCAGTTTGCTCTGAAAATGTCTGACATGGACTAGACTGAGGGGACAGAAGATGTCAATCAGGAGTCAATTTTAGCCCAACAGCATATTGTTGCAAATTAATTAGAACAAAAATGTTGATTAAGAGAGAGCGAGACAGAGAGAGAGAGAGAGAGAGATATTCCTCCTCACAGGGTTGCCGGGAGCTTTATCCTTCTGTGCTTGAAGTCTTTCTATTTGCTTGTGTTTCTCTCGGAGGTCAGCCTCCATGTCAGCCTTCCTCTCCCCGATGCTCCTAAGTTGGGCTTCAAGCACACTTTGCTTGTGGCGTAACTCCCCATTCATTTTCATGAAGCGCTCCAGCTGCTCCTGGAGCTGTAGACACACCCATACACCCAACAATTAGAACAAACACTCAAGACTAACCACAGTTAATTATGACCAGTTGTTATTAATCAAGCCATTGATTATTTTGAGAAGTATTTTATTTAAGAACATCGATGTGACATAAGATTCTCTCTGGCCTAGAGTTTACCCTCTGGCTCCTCTCTGTTGTACAGTGCAACGTAATATCTCCATATCTGTGACATGGTTTTGTATTTCTGTTCAAAGCTCTCATATTGTCTGTTCTATCTCTCGCTTTGTTGGGTATTGTGCGATGAACACCGTCATCTAATGGCGTAGGGCATTGATTAGAATTGAGCCGCTACAGGAACATCTTGGTAGTCGGGCTTGCGGTGTAGTGAATGTGTTTGTGGGGAAATGTGTGTCTTCATTTCATACGTGTTGTGCTTCGACACAAGACAGCTTGAAAGCGTTTATTCATCTAACGTTAAGAAGAAATCATTTGCCATTAGTTTTTGGTTCTACATGATAGCTTGAATGTTTTAGCAATGCCATGTGTTAGTATGGTTAGAGCCTTATACTTGGCGATGCTAGTAGGCCATGGCTAGCTCCGGTTCATGCGCAGGAAATGTACGGGGATGTCTATTGGATTGTTAGCTAATCTAAGGTGCTGGAATTAGCTTCTTGTTAACTTTGAGTAAATTATTTTAAGAAATATGTAGAATTTGTGTTTGACAAAATAGTGATGGTTCGTTTATTGAAACATGTCTGTATCTTTAGTATATCTAGTTTTACAAATTGTGGTTCAAAGTAAACACTATGGACACCATCTCCCGTGTCCTGAGAAGTCACCACTTTGTTTAGCTCACTTTCTAGGCTGTGTTGAGCCATATAGCCGAGGACAGAAGAGTGTCCCTGTTTTATTACATCTTGAATGTAAGGCAACTATTGAGAAAGAAGGAACTGTTTATTTGTCATCGTATATACAGTGAAATTTGTTTTCTGCATTCAACCCATCCTATTGTATAGGAGCAATGAGCAGCTGCAGCACCCGCGGACCAACTCCAGTTCCTTTCCCAATTGCCTTGCTCACGGGCACAGGCAGGAGTATTAACCCTAACATATATGTCTTTTATGATGATGGAAGAAAACCAAAGCACTTATGTAAACTCCTTTCCTCCATCGTTCCGGCTAAAATACTCTGCTGCGTGATCTATGTGATAGGTCTGAGCACTTTGCCATCCTACACAGTCATACGCAAGCATGTTCAGACACATGAAACCAAGCCCTGAGGCAGGGAATTGTAATTTAGAATTTTATTTTTCAATTGACTTAAATGAGTTACTTCGTTTCTTGTGGCGGCACTAGTTGTTATTCCACACAGAAAAAGAAAAGTTCAGAGTCAAATGGGCCTGAACACAGACAGAGTCTGAGCTTCCCCTCTTCCCTACCTGCAGCTGATTACACTTAGAATGGCAAACAGAAACATCAAAATGCTTATAGCTATGATTGGATCATGGTTGTCCCTGAACTGCATACCAAGTTTGCTGGCACTAGTGCAGAAATTATATATGTGTTTAAGGAATATCAGTATCAGATTACCACAAGTGACAGTTTCATTCTTGGAATTGACTTAAATGGGAGGAGGAGCTGAATGCTACAGACATTCCAGACAAGAGTAGCATTCATGCTGAAAGTTAAAATATAGAAACCTCCGAGTATCCATTAGAGCAGTATGAAAACAAGCCTCACAGTCCGTGACTTGTTTTCCAACATTCCATCATTCATTCAGGTCACATGATTTTGGGTGAAAAGCGAAAAAGCGTAAATAAATAAACACCCAGTGTTAGCTACAGTTTGAATCCATACCTTGTACCCCCCCCCACACACACACACACACAAGATATGAACAGGCAAGTGAAGCCACTGCCGAAACTTGTCCTGACACCAAGATGTGGTTCAGGCTATAACAAGTTAAACATGAACATGCTGGGGAGGTAAATTAAATACTGCCATAGAGATGTGAGTGCACACATAAAAGGATAAGAAATGTCTTCTTGTAAGAAATAAGAGTCATGCTCTTTGTGTAAAGCAAGTCAACAAGGATTATCTGAGTTTATAGCTTTAACTGTTGTAATTCAAGTCATAATGTGGGAATGGACATGTGCATACGTGTTTCCAGCTTCCTCTAGTCCCTATCCAGTCTAAAGGTCTTGAATTCTATACTAGGTAGTTTGAAAGAAGATAGATTTTGAGTTAAATACAACAAAGTAACTTGACCAACTTAATGGGGTTAGACAAACACTAACACACATGACACACACATCCTGTGTGCCTGGGTACCTTTCTCCATATCCCTGTATACCTTTTTATGTGTGCCTTCATCTGCTTTTGCATCTGAAGCCGCACAGTATTTTTATGTCTTCTTACCGCTTCCACCTCCTTTGAGAAGGTTGATATCTGCTGAACTTTGGCTCTAAGCTCGTCTCTCTGCTTGTCCACCACCTCCTTCAGCTTCAGCATCACCTCTCTCTCCTGCCGCTGGACACGGTCTGATGCAGGAGTACACACAAATACAGCATAAGCCTCAAATTCATGTTCTCCGCCAATAAATAGTGAAACCAAAAATGAAGAAAATAACTGAGCTCATAAAGGTTTTTTTTCTGTTCTTCCTTTTTACATGGTATATACACTTATGAACATCTGTCTGTTCGGTCTATGCCTCCAATCTAGAGTATGCTGCATATCCCTGAAAACACCCACTTTCTCTTGCATATACCTATAAATTGAGCATGTCTAGACATACCTATAAATGATTGTCTATTATTTAATACTCTATTTTTTCTGAAAAATGAATAAAATTCCTGTGTATACTTCAAAAGTATAGCTACAACTGGATTCCAATGCCATCTGAACCTCAGATTCCTCTTGGTCCTTCTTGTTCAGAGTCCACCTTTCAAACAGAGATCTGACTTAACGTCGAAAGAAACGCATGTTTCTTTATGGGTAAAATATCCTCTGTATAGAGACAGGGCATATTAATGAACATTCAGAATGTAAATACACCGGATTTAGTCACAGGAGTAACTTTCATCTGTTGTCCCAAGCAGTTAGGGGTTCACTCTATCTGATGGACACTTCAACATGCTTTCTGAAGGATCCAGGAATTGACCCACCAATCTTCCGATTACAAGATGACCAGTCTAACTCCTGAGCAATGCCACCCAATTAGAAATGGGTGAATTAGAGCAACTCTGAATAGATTTCACACAAAAACAAACAAAAAGAGTATGTCAATCAATTTAGAGGCATTAAATCAAGATTACAATGCGTTATAAATCATAGATTACCCAAAACCAGTTTTACCCTATCTATTTAAGCTGAATGTTACGGAATGAAGAACAAGGTCAAAACATTTTTGAGATTACTTAGGCTACTGCGGAGAACGTTTTAGTCAGGATTTGTGCTTGAAACAGCATAATAGATCCACACAGCTGGCACAATTGTCAATAACCAAATGACCTGCAATCCAACAAACTAGAAATGTTCAAATAATTAAGTGAATGGAATATTTCAAAATTATGTTTGATTACCTAAATATTGTAGCCCTGTAAGCTGGAGGAGTTATACCATTTTCAACAAATAAATAAAGAAATCCACAATATGAAAACTTTTATTCAGGCCCAAACAACATGGGGGCTCTGTCTTGAGGAATCACAGCCACGTTTAGCCCTACTTCTCATACGGTCACATCCCAAAGATATCCCCAAGTAACTTGCGTAGTGTGCGTTTTGTCATGTGGCAAAAAACCTTAAAGTCAGTGAAGCAGTTCTGTCCTCATGCCTCACATTACTATGGCATTACCATGGTATGGTCTCAATGTGTTGGGCCATTTCAGGGAATACAGAATACAGGACCTGGTCAAACACAGCTGTGTGTTAAAAAAAAAGGCAGAATGTTATCTCTAAAACGTTTTACCATTCATTGAACCATCTTACTCTCAACTCCCAAATAATAGGGGTAGAGAGAATAAACAAGAGAGGTGTAAAAAATCAGGGGGGTAATTGGGGTTGTTGGAAAAATTAAAACGTCAATTTCAATTATCATGACTATGCTACTATCAAACCTTTTTCATACGAATCTAGATGACTTTTAACCAAACATTAACTTTTCTGTTCACTATTAGTTCTGCAATGTGATATATCACTGTGAATCCATCATTCTCTTCACAAAACATTGGGCATTGTTGTATACAGTTTTCATTCGATTCCAAACCAATTGGACTGCTGTGTTGTTTCGTATTCCTCGAAAACTTCATGCATGGCATCAAGGAATGCTGCATCTTGATTCATGGAGGCCTCTTCACCAATTCTCATCAGCAATGCTTTTCCTCTACCCCTAACCTCTAACCCTAACCCTAATCCACTAACCCTAACCCTGTCCATCAATTCTAGATTGTCATAGCAACATTTGGCAAATTTATATTCCTTCAAAAATTCAGGGTCATTGGTTTAGAACTTTTCAGATCATCATAGAAATTTTGAACAGCTTTAGCAACACAAAATAGGTGAATCAGTTCAACTGGATCAGAAGTTTATTCAGAAACATTTCATCACTCAAACAGGTGACATCTGAAGATGTCAGAGGAATCACTAAAAAAGATGGGTTTTTTGTGTATTGCTTTCCTATCTTACATGAGGCATAGGTGCAAATCCATGAATACTGGGATGGTATCCAGCACTTTCCCTGTGCCCCCATCCATAAGGTTGGTGGTTGCATCAGGAAAGGAATCTGGTGTAAACCTTTGCCAAATCAAATATGCGGATCACAAATCATATTTCCTTACCAGACCAGTCGAATCCCAGGTTACTGATTACTGCCACTGGTACCATTAGCCAGCAGGGTAACAGTGGAAATTACAGTGGGGAAAATAAGTATTTCACCCCTGCTGATTTTGTGACTTTGCCCTTACAAAGCAATGAACGCTCTGTACGTTTCATGGTAGGTTCATCTTAACAGTGAGAGACAGAATATATATTTTAAAAATCCCAGAAAATGAATTTTAAACATGTATTTGTGGTTTATTGAGGAAAATAAGTATTTCACCCCAGACAAACCAGCAAGAATTCTCAACCTCAAGCCTCACAACCTAAAAACCTTAAGGATTTGGAGAGCATCTGCAAAGAGGAATAGGCCAAAGTCCCTTCTGGGATCTGTGCAAACTCAGGGGCCAACTACAAGAAACGTTTGACCGCTGTGCTTTCCAACAATGGTTTCTCCATCAAGTAGTGAGTCATGTTTTACTAAGGGGTAAAATACTTATTTTCCTCAATAAAACAACTAAATATTTAAAAGTCATATACTGGGATTTTCTATTCTATATTCTGTCCCTCACTGTTAAGATGAACCAACCATGAAAAATATAGACCGTTCATTTATTTGTAAGGGGGTAAAGTCAGAAAATCAGCAGGGGATGACACTTATTTTCCCCACTGTAAGTGTTAATTAGCAAGATGGCCGATGGGGATTTTATTCCCATTTGGTGCACACTGCTCTGGAGAGCTTACCAGAAGGTAGAAGTTCAAAGTCAGAGTTTGCAGTACACCATTCATGCTGGCCTGGAATAGGACGTAAACACCAACCAGGATGAAATGCATTATTTCCTAAACACTGTGATATTCATATGCCACCAACCTATTTATACACAAGCAAATTTCTCTACCCTTTGCTTTCCCTCATAGCATTGTTATGTGATCCACTCTGTGTAGGCAGAAGCCCAACAGATGTAGTCCATTGTCAAGAGTGAATTCACTAAACCATGTTTCAAGTGAAAACGGGGAATCAGAATGGACAAAGGCCTTGTTCATCCTGTTGAGGGGGAGCAGCTATGTCCATTTTGTTGGGAATGGGGGGGTTAATTGCTGGGAATACTGATTACAATCCCCACTGACAGAGCCTCACCAGTGTTCCAGCACAATTCCCCCATCTGTGTCTCTTCCACGTCTCAGATAGCTGTTGTTTCTCCAACTAAGATCTCCTAAAGTCTTTCTGGCTTTTTGAAAACTGGTGAAAAACGATTTGGAGTCAACTGCCTAAAGTTAAGCAGTTCTTCTTGAGTGAAAGTAATCAAGTTTGAGTAACCAGACACAGAGACTTAAAAAAAAAGAGAAAATGTGCTGCACAGAGGCTGCCATCCACAGCACAATAGCGCACACTTGAATCAGGAGATCAAAACACAAAATAACAAAAAATATTTTTTTTTAACAAAGTGTTTTGGTTATAACTCTGGAACCTACCTTCCTGGCCATGACTTCCTTTCAGCTTGCTCTGCAGCTCCTGTTTGTCCTGCTGTAGCAGATGTACCTGGGCCTGCAGATCCTCACACTTCCTCCTCCATTGCTCCTCCTTGTGCTGAAGCTTCTGTTTAAGAGAGCAAGTCTGCTGTCATTCACTACCTCTGAGGAAGGACAAGGCACAGTTCAGAATAACTAAAAGACTAAATTTGGAATAACAAAGTTTCAAATACACAGGATGCTGATGTAAGTAACTATTTGCTGTGCAGATAAACTAGGATGAGCGTCAGCAAAAAGTACCTAGGAGAAAAAAAGGTTGATCAGAGCCATCTAGATTGACAAAGAACTTCCCTTCACAGGCGGCAGTTGAACTATAGATCCTGTAACATCCCTACACCCTCAGCACTCATCATCACAACACTTGCCATCATGTCAGATCTAAGTACGCTAGTGACACATTTAGAAATAACTAAAACAAGTAGATACGCTGAGTAATAACCAATATTAATGACAATTATATTTTAGTCTTGGACATCTGAAAAAAACATAAAATGTGGGTCATAACAGCAAAAGAGTGTGCTACCAAGTACTACAGATGTTTGTAATGAGGGGTTGAATCATTTTGAGACTGCAGTAGTCATTAAAAACAGCATTTTGTGTTGAATTTGGAGAACCCACCTGTAATATTGGTTGTGTTGAGCTATTTAAAATACTCTTGTTTGATTTGTTTTTGTAAACAGCTGTTAGTTTGTACATTTAACTATTAAACCTGATTTGCAGTGGGGGTTGAATAATTTTGATTGCAACTGTAGATGTGGTAAAAGTATACATGCAGCTGACTGGCATGGCAGAGGAAGAAGCTGAGGACAAGAAGAGATGGAGGATTTGTTGTGCTGATCCCCAACTGGAGCAGTGAAAAGTAATGGTAGTAGTAGTAGTGATGGTGGGAGCAGGTAGTAGCAATGTTTCAAACACAATTGCTAGCCATCAAAAGTTGGCATTTTATTAACAGTAGCTTCTTTGGGAGTGAATTATTTATAATTCATTGGAAATTCATATTTGTGTGAATAGAGATTTAAATCATGAAAACATATCAGGTGGCTTTACCTTGTGTCAATCCACTTTTTTTCAAATGGAAAAACATAATGGAGGTTTAGGGGTCTTGGACACTAAACAATGTATATGTAGTGGCCACATGTCATTATAGATTCCATCAGACAGGGCCACTCTTTGGCAGTATGTTGTTGTATTTGTTACTGGACCTTTATGAGATGATTTTGTCAAATTTGGAATAAAAATGTTTTTTGGTATTCTTGAACAGAGCCAAACAGAAAAAATACATTCAAATAACTATGATATTTATGGCTATCATTACCATACATTTAAGAGATGCACAAAAAAGCTTATTTTATAGTTTGCCTGGGATTTGAAACCAACATTCTTTCTAGTAATAAAGCTGTCTAAGGTTTTAATCACTGTCTTTGCAAAATACAAATAAAAAACATTGTCCTGAGATGCACTGCCATGTGTACTTGATTGCTGTTGCAGTGCCCGAGGAATCGTTTCCCTTAATTTACTGTCTAGTCGTCATTACAGGATCTCTACCGGCTGCTGTGACATGCATGGTGTCAAGGCGTAGGTAGCTCAGTATTTCCTCATCAAACAATTTTATATGTATAGCCCATAATAAATGAAAGGTACATTTCATTAGAATTGGTATCGTGGATTTGACACATCCGCCAAATTCTTCTGGTGGATTTGTCAGACGAG
>OMLC01057110.1:2438-15731 GCA_900302585.1 Regalecus glesne
ACAAATAATTTAAAAGATATTTTAAAAAAATGCTATGATTAACTCCTTTTTTCAAACATTTTAAATCAAGAACATTTGAATTTGAAATCAAATTGCCCCCAAATTAATGAGGAGTCAACAAAAAATGGGTAAATCAAGTAGAGTATTTTAGTTTAACAGCATTTCATCAAATCAATATGAATGCAACATTAATGAAAAATAAAAATCTGCTTTCTCTGTATGCTCTTGATTAAAAAGAGCAACTAAAGGTCAGCTTGTGCATTTGAATTACTTGAAGGAGATACAAAGGTAAATCAATAAATCAATAAAATACTATTTTTTCATAGCATTTATCCTTCAATTCTTAATAAAAAAAAGTCATGACAGCAATAAAATCCTGCTCTCGTTTCATGTGTCCAATACTATTTTTAGGTAAGAGTGGCAGTTATACATTCAAATGAGTTGCCAAAAAATAGGTAAATCCAAAAACAATCCATTCAGCTTTTGTCAGTCACTTATTGGAAGTCAGGGTGCGGGGAAACTGGAGCCTATCTCAGTGCTCATTGGGCAAAAGGCAGGGAATCACCCTTGACAGGTCACCTGTCCATCACAGGGCAGACCAGCTAAGGGAGCAGTGTCTTACTCAAGGAGACTTTGACACGCTTCTCTGCTGGTGCCGTGATTGAACCCGCAACCTTCTGACTGCCAGATGACTACTTTGCTGACTGAGCTATGCCACCCCGCTATCCACTGAGCAATGCTTCCCCTACAATACAAAAATTAGCATTGGAAATTATATCAATTTAAAGCAAATAAGTCCACAGATAATTAAAATGTTAATGTTATATTTTCTTCTATAGAGACATGGATTTAAATCTCCTTTTTATGCAGCCAGGAGCCAAGACAGAACAGTCTTGTTTATATATGCAGACGACAGACCTGCCCCCCCCCAAAAAAAGAAATCCTGCCACTCACAACAAACCTTGTGACTGGAATCAAATTTCAGGCACTTTCTGTCCCAAGTGTGGTCTAATTTTCTTTGGAGCCATCCAAAAAGTAATCACCCCAAACTTATAGATAGCATATTGCTGTGAGTTTTCTTTTCATTTATCACAAAGGAGAGAAAATCCCACAGTCTGAGGAGCAGCTTTTGCTTGTTCCAGCATGTTCATCCTAACTGTCCTCTTGTTGTCATAAAATAAGTGGGTTCTGGACACAACGGTTCCTCTTGATGGTGGACAATATGTGAAAGTGAATTTGTTTTATTGCCACACGACCAAGGCCAGTGGATTTTGTTCTCTGAATTTAACCCATCCTATTGTATGGAGCAGTGAGCAGGACCCGGCGTGGCACTCGGGGAACAGCTGGGGTTTCAGCATCTTGCTCAATGACACCAAACGGCCAATCTCCAATTACAAGACAACCTTCCTACCTCGTGAGCTTTGGCACCCCTTTATGAGACATGTCGCTGGTGTCTGTCATATTCTACCATATTAATCAGGTGGCGGTCTTCACCTATCTATTTAGTTAATTAATCTGTTATTTTGTTGTTGGGTTGTTTTGGCTACTGGTCGACCTCGGCTGGCAAATTGCTGTGATGAAGGTTGACATAGCCCACCTTTTGTCTTGGTCCCCTGATGTTCAGCTCTAATCATGAATAGCTTCTGTGGTAACTTAACTCAGCTTTGTCCTAAAAAAGTTGAATCGGTTCATCTGGATACAATGTTTACTGAGAGAAACATTTCATCATTCATACAGGTGACACCTTAAATCACCACTGACCTGAAGAAGGCACCTGTATGAGTGATGGAACAATTATCTCAATAAACTCTGTTTTTAGATGAACTGATTCGACTTTTTTATGATCTCATCTGGATTATTGACCATTCATAAGTACAATAGCTAAGAATAACAAATTGTGCAAAGTACCTTTGTTTTGTCCAAATTACCATCCAGTAAGTTTTAAAAGTAAAATTTCTAACTATAAATACATATTTCTCCATCTCAACTAGCTAGCTGGCAGGAGGCCGTTAGTAAGCCTTGCACATGCATACTACATCATATGAGTTAGATGCATTATTTCCAATTAATGTGTTAAATTTTAAGATTAATCATGTGTTAATTTTAACAGCCCTAATTTATACATACATATAAACATTAATATAGATGGGTGACAAATTAAAGTAAAAACCTGAATGCTTGACCCCTATAGTAAGGGGGTCCCGGGGCTCTGTTATTGGTTTAGTTTGAGTCCACTTGTACCTTTAGAGGGAAGGGCCTCTGCAAATCAATACAAAGTTATTGTGATTGATCATGTTTATCCTATAATGAAACATTTCTATCCTGATGGGAGTATTCTCTGCCAGGATGATGATATCCCATCCACAGGGCACAAGGGATCACTGAATGGTTTGATGAGTTTAAAATGATGCAAATAGTATGCAATAGCCTTCGCACATACCAGATCTCCACCCCATTGAACACCTATGGGAGATTTTGGACTGATGTGTGTGATCATAATCAATACACCATATGAGGGAATATCTTCTGGATTGATGGTATTCCATCCTGCCAGCAAAGTTCAGAGACTTGCAGAATCTATGACAATGATCATTGAGGGTGTTCTGGAGGCTCATGGTGAACAAACACCTTATTGAGACACGAGCAGAGGAGTGGTATAGCTCAGGAGGTAGGGCGGTCATCTAGTAATCAGAAATTGGTAGCTTGATCCCTGGCCCCTGCAGAAAGCATGTCGGGCTGTCCTTGAACAAAACACAACAGGTAACAGCTCCCTGGGTGCCCTGCTGTGGTTGTGTTCACTGTTCCTATTTAACAGGATGGGTTAAATGCAAAGAACAAAATCCACCAGCCTTGGTCATGTGGAAATAAAACACTTTCATTCGCATTGCATGTTTATGCAAGTGTCTGTGTGTGCACATCCAAACACTTTGCACAGACATATTTGATTAGTCACAGTCCAGAAAGTAAAATGTCAATTCTTCTACCCTTTGACACACAGCAGTTTAAAAGGCCAACATGAAATAAACCCCCAAAAAGATCTATAGCTACCCATTAGCTACAACGATGTTGGGAGGTCCTCAGAATACATTAGTAACACTAATTCATCAGCATGCCACATAATGAGGGGAAGCGCTACTTTGCTGCTACTTCTTAGAGTCATTGACAAGAGAAGAGGGACAAATAGTTGATTAAATGGGTTACTTCAATTAGATTTTCTGGGATAGCACTCGTCTGTGGGTGAGGGTAATTTAGAAACATGTATTCAGATATATGAGCCATTGGGGAGTCTGAGCTTTGCATTGGCAGAAAGTGTAAGATTAATCATTACATATAGTGAGAGAGGTCCGTTTCAGATGTCACAATTAGTCCCCACATTTTGGGGTGGACATGGACTTAGATGTAGCATGGGGGATTACAGCTGAATGCCGTTTCTGACACCCTGTGGTGGGTTCAAACTCACTTCCCTGGCTTGCCAGGCCCCGTAGCACGCGCTCTACCACTGAGGTACCACAGCACAACAATTACATTTCATAATGGCCTCAAGTCACCAATGACAATAACAAGAGGCTGATGAGCATATTATATGGCATTAACACATATGGTGAGAAATTCAGCTCAAAACGTGTCTCTCTGATGTCACCTGATTGCCTCTATGACATTTCAAGAACAAGGGGGGACTGAAAAACACTTGGCCTAATGTTCACATGTCATTTATATCACAACAGGCTAGGGACTCGATGTAGCAATGGGGGCCAAGTCAGAGGGCCAAGACATTAAAGACCCTGTCAAACTGATTTCCTCACTTTCTGGCCCTACTAGTTTAATAAGGACACTGGACTAAGGGGTGACTGAACACTAAATGAGCAGAACACTCCTGTTGAGAGGACATCATAACCAGGAGAAAGAAAACCTAGAATATAGTATGGAATACTGGAGTCAGACATGCCATGTTTGAATGTCTAAAGTATACCTGACACTAGGTTATAGTTTAAAAGGCACAACATGTGTGATGAAGTTTCAGTGGTTTTCCATCACTGTCATTGTAACTCGGGGTTTATATTAGCACAACAAACCACAGAAAAACTACAGGCAAAACACAAACCCACACCTAGTATACTCTCTTACGTGTACCAATGTAAATTGCAGATATGTCAAGAAATCTATCTTATACATTTTGGAGAGAAAGAGTATTGGCCAAAACGTTTCTCATACATGAACTAGGAGAATGGATGACTTGTGCTTTAATATTATTATTTTTTATGGATGGATTTCCCAAATTTCTGTAGAAATCAGAATATATACTGAGCAGGGCTTTACCAGCAGGTTCTCTCTAATGCCTGTGACACTGACACATATAAGAGAAAATTCGCAGGCGGAATAGGGGATTTTCAGTCTCATCTTGTCAATGGAAGTAGATTATTCATTCGTCTGCTGCATTGGCTTTTCAGGGAGCTGTATGCAGCCGCTTCTGCATCAATACAGATCACGACTGGCATTGAAGTAGTCACAGTATTCACAGTAAGTAATGACTTAACCAGTCCCAAATGGCCATTTGTACAGATTAGCTTTTCCTACTAGTGAATCATTGTTGGATTCAGCTATTGGCTATCTCCAACAACATCAAATATAATAGCACTGAATATGGTGACCACGAATAGCCATCTGTATACAGTCAAACATGATCATATTACCCTCATGGATATGCACCTCCCGCTGTATACAGCTTACACCTTCCACTGATGAGCACCACTGATGCAGTGTGTACATCTTTGTTGTTGTTGGTTGTTATTGTTACTAATTAAGGAAGGCACTAGTGAACAGGTCCTGATGGCTTGTTAGTGGCTTTCAACCCCACGGGAGAACAAACGGCTGGCTGTAATTGCCACAGAGCCTCTCCATAACACAGCTTTCAGCTGCAGTTTGCAGAGAGACACCAGGCAAAAGAAGCCAACAGATGCCCTTGATGACGTCGTTGGGAGAGACCCACTCAACAGCAGAGTGACTAGTTTGAACCTGATATGGAAAAACGGATCTCTCTCTCTCTCTCTCTCTCTCTCTCCAACCCAGGACCAGGGTGGATTAGAAGTTTTATTCAGAAAAATGTCATCATTCATAAATGTGACATCTTCAGTCTGAGACTCTGACTTCAGTCTCGAATTGAAGATGTCATCTGTATGAGTGACGAAATGTTTCCGAATAAACCTTCTCATCAGGTTGAATTGATTCACCTTTTATATGAGTCGCTATCTGGATTATTGGGTATGCAACAATATAATGTGAATACAAGTTGTTTTTTTTAAAGTCTAAGTCTCTCTCTTTCCATGTAAACGGCTCGTTGGAAATTTCTTTTCATGAAAAAATTTGTTAAAAAGCAAGTCTCGATCTCTAAAATTTAAATGGCTTTCTTTCTTTTCAATTGTCTAAGTGATTTTGGAAACCTATAACGTATACCCAGAATCAAAATCTTAAAACCTACAAATTGTTCAAACAAAGGAAGTAAGCAGCAGTGGTTTTGAATGCACATCTTTAGAAGAATATGAACAGGAAAAGAATCAATAGGATGTGAAATAAATGATAAATGGAAGCTTTTTAGTGGTTTTCCAGTCTAGCGATCACTCAAGTCAATTCCTAATGTATTCTAAAATTTACTGAGCATGGGGGATTGTGCCAGATGCTTTTTGCTGAACTCAGTGTGGGATCAGACCCATGATGCTTGACTTAGAGGTGCATGCTCTACCACTGAGCTACCGCGTACTATCCAGACAGTATTGTGTTTGTGCATGTTTCTTTTGCAGCCTTCAAGGAAATTAATAAAGCAAGGCAAATAATAAAAACACACTTTTATGAGATTTACAGTTCCAAGGAAAGCACTGCAAACAATAAGGATGCAAGAAAACACATTAAAACTCTTAGACCAGTGAATGGTCACAATGATAACAACCTTAATTTCAACTATCTATAATTAGTGATTAAAAAAACAACAGGTCAAAAATAACTTTCTAAGCCAATAAACATCCCCAACAGCTTGATGCTTGTTGACTAAACCAAAGTGACATAGAAATGACTTGTCACTATGAATAATGCCATATTTGACAGCAGCACTCTGCCGTTACGGTGCCAATCTCATGTTTGTTCAACAACTGCGTGGTCTAATATAATGCAACCACAATTTAGACAGTAGCATAACATGGCTGAAAAACCAGCCAAACCACTAACGAACCCAACTTCTGGTATTAGTTCTATTATGCAGCTGAAATAGATAATTCTGTATTTAAAAGCTGTGCTTGACTTTTGCATATGGATAAGCCATTGCATTATTAAAAAGCCTGCACCTCATATAAAGATGTAAACCATACAAAAAAGTAGAGCTGCTTCACGCATGGTGAAAACAGCGAGGGAGCGGAAATAATCGTCAGCAGTAAGCACAGCATAGGCTAGGACAGTATTTTTCAACCTTTTTTGAGCCAAGGCACTTTTTACAATAAATTGGTTGGTGGTGCGAGTCACACCACCAACCAAAAGTGTTACCAAATGACACATTTACTATGAAAATTTAGTCTTAAATTATTTATACTCACTTCGTGTGAAGTCTTTTTGATTTGGCTACGAGTTCAGCTACGAAGTAGCTAGCCTTGAGAGCTCTCGCAGACATCGTTGTAGTTTTTCTCATTAAGGTCACCTGTTCCTCCGTGTTTTTTCGCAGGTGAATAAGACAGTCTGTGTTCATGCTTTGAAGTGACAGTGTTTCGTTTGGATGTGGTGTTTAAGCTTACTTGAGACCATGGCACGGTTGCTAAACTTTTACCCACATAACTGAGCCGGTGCAGCAGGACCCCTGGTGAAAGTAAATCCAAACGAAACATAACTTTCGCTGTGTTGTCTTGAGCTCACTGTTTTTCCCTTCGTTTTACCACCACTTATTTTACGCTCTTTCCCTGGGTTAGAATTTTGTCCAGGACCCACTTCGGAGTCTTCATTTTTCCTTTTCAAATATTTATTCATCACTGTTGTAAGCCCACGTCTTGTCACCGACACCTCTTCCGCGCATCACTAATTCTATTGTCTTAAATTAACAAAGTCATTGTTGCGGTTTATTACGCTACTGCCACCTAGTGGGTGGGTAGCGTAGGTCAGTACAACGAAGAGTATTTACCGTAATTACTCTGCCAGTCACTACATTGCAGCCACAGATATACAACCATGGGACAATTATTTGCAGTAACTAAATGTATTTTTGGACTAATTAAGTGAAATTTTATAATTTCCCACGGCACACCTGACGATCTCTCACAGCACAGTGAGAGATCACAGTGAGGCACACGGTTGAAAATCATGGGGCTAGGATACCAAGCTTTGCTAGCTGGAGGGACCTGGAGCATCCCAATAGCCACAGGCAGTCTCTAACTAACTCATCCCATCTTACCATACCATAGATTGTGCATGCTTAGTCACCCTCACATAATTCTTGCTTTCATAAGTTGCTCTAAATTGTAATGGGTATCTCCATATGAAGACAAAGCAGCAATCGATGTCTTTTTGTCTAAGCTTATGAGCTGTTTGTTTTAATGGTAAGAAATATCAGAGGTTAGAACCTACCTAGAGTTGTGCTGAGGATTAAAGAACTATGCATAACAAATAATAAAGAGAAGTATTATGCACTTCCCTACCTTATACAGTTGTGCCTAACAACACTTCCAAATGAACCCCTATTGGACTGGTAGTGGTAAACAGACTTGTAATAATTTTGCACAGAAAAAGCCATACAAGCTTGAGGAACCACAAGCAGCGTTTTATAAACACTTTGCCGCATCAACTTCCCTGTTGTGGTGTGGATAAGATCTTGTAAGGGTGATAAACTTTAATGGCTGAGTGCAGTGAGATCAATTCGGCAATCTACAATGCCTGACATTGTAACAAATGGAGCCCAACATCACTATGACCAATGTAGCTGACAAAGAGAAAGAGTTTTTGGCTCGAACATATTAACCATCTGACTTTGTGAAGCTGAAGTCATTTACCAGTCTTTATGACGTTACTACTCAATATGTAGTGCTTTAGTTATGTTGGACACCAGTGAATGAGTTTGCTCATCTGGTGCCAAGGAACATGTAAGGCATGAATATTTTGAAACCATAATAAAGTGGGAATTCTATTATATAAAGCTGGGAGATATATCAATATATTATTGATATGTATATCATGGAGAAATAGAGACAATCTCAATGCTCATTGGGTGAAAGCCCCAGTACATTCCAAGAAGCCATTTAAACACTTCATAAAACGTTGAACAATCAAAGCAGAAAGGAATAGGAAGTAACATGGTATCAGTATTAAAATGCACGAGGTTCATTGTTGCTGCATTACCACATCTGTTAAGACAGCCTGCAAAGATAATAAGGGAAATAATGGAGGTTAAATCACTTAGACACCATATCCTTCCCTAAACCCCTGACAACACCTCGGTTGTGTTTCATGTAGTGTAGGGTGCACGGTAACTACCCCAGGGCCAGAAACCTGATCCTCTGTTTATTTGACTAAGGCTGTGGTATACTGTGAGGGATGTGATCTTCGAGTAGTGACAACATTTTCCAAACTGAGAAACCAACGCTGTTAGCCTCAAACATTAAAGGTAATCTTGTACGAAGACCCAAGAGCCACACTGCAACTTCTAGGTTGGAACTTAAAGCTGCAATCTGCTACTTTGCATCCATTGAAACACGATCCCAATGTAGTGAGTCTGCTGGACCGTCAATATTACAATAGAACAGTGTTCGGATACAGTTCGATATAGGAGGTAGAGAGAAAAAGACCTGTTGCAACTGATTTTCTGAGACTACAAACAAGGAGTAGCAGCTATAGCTGCTCCAGTGCTGTCGACTCACTAGTAAACAGTTTCCACACTTGCAAAAATGGGATCCTTACACCAACACTATATAAGCAGTCTAGTGTATTACAAATTTGATCAAAATATATCATGACACTTTTTTACAACAATTTTGACTGTTTGACCAGCATAAACATCAGCACATCACGTTTCAATCTTTTTTTCCAGCTAAACCAAGGTTCATTCTATCTGGTCCCAGAAATTCACTGGTGATGTGTGAAAACTGGAGAGTCTCCCTGCCCGGTAAACATGTTGGGTAGCATTATGTAACCTGACATTATGGTCCAGATGGATGAAATAATGATTTACTGAGGGAGAAGGGCAACAGATTTCACCTGTGAAGGGGGTGGGGTGCCATCGGTTCATCTGACTTCTTCCTGTTATGCATCACAGTCAGAATAAGTGACCCGAATCTCTCATAGTAAAAACATGCTTTATTCTACTCTGAATTGATCGGGATCTACTTCAGCCCAAAGAAGAAAACTAAGCTCTGGTTAAACTAATGCAGTATACTGCATATCTCTTTGTTGAGTCATTAAAAAATGCCTTTAGGAGTGCCTCTAGCTGAATGGTTACAGTGCACACTACATGGCTGCAACTATTGCCCGTTTGATTCTAGCTGGCAACCTTTGCCACATGTCATAAACCTCTCTCTCTCTCTCTCTCTCTCTCTCTCTCTCTCCCATTTCCTGTCTACCTCTTCACTGTCTATGTTTAATAATATTTTTGAAGATTTAAAAAAAAAAAAGAAATGTGTCTACATCCCTGCATAAAACCTTCAGTATAGAATCCCAAATCTCATTTTGGCACAACCATTATTTAAGCCATGCTGGGGAGGTTCCAACCACTTTCACAGTCAAAAATAAAGAGCTTAGGATGGCGCAGATAGCTGTGGTCTTCCCCCAACCTTCAATACAGTGCAAAACTCGGAACTTTATACTGCGATTCCCTCATGTCAAAGTCCAGAGGACAAAGTGAAGAATTGGCTGAGAACAGAATTCAATTCGGAGCAGAGGGTAAATACATCCCCTTTGGTGCACAAGGGGATCTCATGGAGAGAGTATGATTGTAGCTAACAACCAATGACTCACCCCTGTAAGCACCTCTTTAAAGAGGAGGGACTCTTACCTAGAGAGAGAGAGAGAGAACCTCTGACCTCCTACTTACAGTGGAAAATGGAAATTCCCATCATGTGTTAAAGTGTAAATCATGTTCAGTTTCCTGGGAGCCGGTCACAGATAGAGTAACCATATACATTTATAAGGGGGAAGGCAAGCAGTCACAAAAACACTGGAAACATAGTATGCGAGTGTTACAGCTATACGAGTTGTTGGGAGTATAAAAAGGCTTTGAGGGAAACACATTTAACTGGTGAATATCATCAGGACAACCAATAATAACAATAATGATAACAAAAATCCATCCATCCACCCATCTATTGTCAACCACTTATCTAAAATCAGGTCACAGGGGAACTGGAGCCTATCTCAGTTCTCATTGGGCGAAAGGCAGGGATACACCCTTGAAGGGTCACCAGTCCATCACAGGGCAGAGCAATTAGGGGAACAGTGTCTTACTCGAGGACACTTCAACACGCTTCTCTACAGGTGCCGGGCTCGAACCTGCAACCTTACAATTGCCAATTGACCACTCTACCCAATGAGCCATGCCTCCCCTTGATAATGACAATAATAATTACATTACATTACAGCAGATGCTCTTATCCAGAGCGACGTACATCAAGTGAGCTGTTAGGGGTTCAGTGTCTTGCTCAAGGACACCTTGACATGTTCTATGCAGGGCCAGGGATCGATCCTGTAACCTTCTGATTGCCAGATGACCACTCTACCCACTGAGCTATGCCTAATAATAGAAATAATAATAATGCTTCTTCTTTCAGCCTGTTCCCTGTTTTTCAGGAGTCACCACAGCAAATTTTATAGTTTCCCTCAGTACTCTGAAGCCACAGCACCAATGGTAGCTGTTGTTTACCTGGGCCTTGTCCAATATGGTATTGTAGCATTATGATAAGGGTGAATGAATGATGGTTGAATGCCATCCATCATTCATTGACCTTCACCCATACTTGTTGTGGGAATTAATTGTGACATGTAAAAATGGACCTCAGAATTTAAAAATAAAACAGATTTAGCCACCAGGCTCATTTTCTGCTGTCCTACGCAATTAGGGGTTCAGTATCTTGCGCAAAGACATTTCAACAAGCTTTCTGGAGGAACTGGAAATCAAACCACTGATCTTCCGACTACCAGACAAACTGCCCTGCTTCTGAGCTACGCTGCTCCATGGTGGAGGTGTTCAATTAACTAGTAGATAAGACAGGCATAATTTGATTGCAATTAAGCATCGAACAACATGGACGACTCTAAAGTTAACCTCAAATTTATGTACAATCTTGTGATTGAATTACTGTGCTGCCATCTATTAACCTCTAAATATCCATTTTTATGTAAGTGGGTTTGTTAATTAATTACATTCAACTTGCCAAGAAAGAGCCTCGCCTTGTTTAATGTAAAGTACCAGAATAAAATACAGTGCTTGCTGCAAAAATCGAGAGCTCATTTACATCTCTCCCATGTCTGAGCGGCAGCCTCCTGCCCATTAGCGATTGAAGACTGCTATGAAAAAACAACAACTGGCTGTTAAAATACAGGGAGGAATTTTGGCTAATCAGGGGTTGAGCTATGGAGAAGCATTTCTTTTATGCTTTAGACTGAAATACCACAGACACATCAGATGTTTGGGTGTCTGGAGAAGAATGCCACGGTAAAACCTTTAATGCTGCTGTGATGCCTAAATCACATTCTCTTGGCTGTTGGTGCTGGAGAAGGTCCTGCTGAAAACATGGTCAACAACCACAGCTATGCTCCAAGTCAGATGTACCCACTTCACTTGTTCCCAGAGGGATGGTGATTATTTGATCGTTCTTATTACACTTGATATACACTTGCCTTCCAAACTACAATGGCATGCCACAGCAAGGACTTGACCCCAGTGTGTACAGGGAGGGTAAGGCTCAAACAACTTTCAGTCTGTAGACCCCATAAGTAAAGATGGCCACAGGTCTGGAAGACCGCCAATGAATATCTCACAATATCAAATTGCTCACATTTGTCTGTGTGTGTATAGCAACATGCTTCAGGATGCATATTTATAATTGCATGAGGTCCATATTTACGTGTCACAATTAGTCCCCACCTTGTGGGGGTGGGCATGGATTTAGATGGATCTTGGGGGATTAAGGCTGTTATGCTCTTCCTGACACCCTGCGGTGGGATCAAATCCACGACTTCTGGCTTATAATACCCAAAGGTGCACACTCTACCACTGAACTATGGGGCCCCCATATTTATAATTGTATAATTGCATAGCTCAGTGGGTAGAGCAGTCGTCTGGCAATCAGAAGGTTGCAGAATTGATCCTCAGTCTTGCAGAAAGCATGTCGAGGTGTCCTTGAGCAAAACACTGAACCCCAAACTGCTCCCCGAGTGCTATATGGTGGCAGCTCACTGCTCCTATACAATAGGATGGGTTAGAATGCAGAGAATTCTAAATTTCCCCTTGCGGAACTGATAAGGGAATATATTTTTTCAGAAGTATATTCCCTGAGTGCTGCAGCTTCCCACTGCTCCTATACAATAGGCTGGGTTAAATGCAGAGGACACATTTTATTGTAAGAATACAATGACTGAATAAAGTGGCTTTCTTTTCCTTGTACAGTATAAATCATGCTAATATCCCTATGGTGGTATTCAGCAGTGCGTCAGTGAAACGAGAATAACAAGTGCAATCCCAGTGTTTCCTTTCAAGTAAGTGAACTGATGTCAAATGAATCTATATTTGAATTATTACATTACAAATGTAATATTAATATATTAATAATAATAACTAAGGATTACAAAATAAACAAAACAACTAAAAAAAGTGGCTGAAGTCCCACATGGTGTTGTTTCCCTCAATGCAGCCATACCAGAACAGGCCATGCAGCTGCTGTCGCCCCAAAATAGAGACAGCCTAATGGGCAAGCAAAGAAAGACTTGTGGCGCTGGTGGGGTTGTGGTTTTTTTATCTTGCTCCACTTCAAGAGACATGAATAGAGGTGAAAGTCATACACACCCTCCTGATTGCAATGGTACCACAGGCCACAGGTGGCATTCAGTTCCCTTGTCTCTGCCAAAAGGCCATGGGCAGGTTGGTGACATTTGCTAAGTATCCATTACATATGCCAACACTGTTGTACTGAGGCTCTAGCCAAAAATCCACTGGGCATGTCTCAGTAACCTGGAAAGGGCACAGGAATGTTGTTTGAATAGAAAATCCTTTCTACTGAGCTGAAAACCACCAAAAATGTGTGATGATGAATTAGACCTCCGCTACAGTTGTATAAAAGC
>OMLC01057112.1:0-11591 GCA_900302585.1 Regalecus glesne
ACGACGCTCAATTTAAAACTCTGCGGCTTTATGAAATATGTCACTCTAACCAAGGCTGTAAACTACTTATACCTCCCGGTTTTGCCCAAGAATGCGATGAATGTCAGACTGCAGGCTTTGGGTAGGAGCACGTGTGCATTGAATAGCACTTGTATTCTAAAAACATGTTGTTATCCACCAAGCTGGTAAAAGAGAGGTCCGTTTTATGATTAGTCCACATGTTGTGGGGACAGACACTGGCTTAGATGGAGCTTGGGGGATTAAGACAGGAGGCCTTCTCTGATGCCCCACAGTGGGTTCGAACCCACTACCTCTGGCTTGTCCGTTTCTGAAACATGTGCTCTTACTGCGGGGCTACTGTGGCTTCCCTAACCCAACAAGCTGTCATGGAGTCATTATGTTAAGTTGGTGCCATGCTAATGTATGAGAGGATCATGAGAGGCTAAAGGAGTTCCATATCAACTTTAATGTATGTGTTTATTTTATCTGGTTCACTACTGTTCACTGCTTATGGTACCAGCAAGACTGAAAGGGAAGGTTTGCCAGATGGTGGTGAGACCAGCTATGTTGTATGGTTTAGAGACAGCAGAACTGACGGATAGATAGGAGGTGGAGCTGGAGGAAGGAGAGTTGAAGGTACAAAGATTTGCATTGGTAGTGATGGAGAAGGACCAGATCAGGAACCATTATATCAGAGGAACCGCTCAGGTTGGAAGATTTGGAGATAAAGCCAGTGAGGCCAGACTGAGATGGTCTGGACATGTGTGGAGGAGAGATGCTGGTATACTGGGAGAAGGATGCTGGTATACTGGGAGAAGGATGCTGAATATGGAGCTGCCAGGCTAGAGGAGAAGAGGAAGACCAAAGAGGAGGTTTATGATGTGGTGAGGGAGGACATGCAGGTGGCTGGTGAGACAGAGGAAGATGTAGAGGACAGGAGGAGATGGAGATGATGATCTGCTGATGGGAGCAGCCATATGTAGTCGTAGACGAATGATCAGAAGAGATGCTGTGCGGATGGTTGTCTGTTACCTGTATTCTAGTGGCATAATGTATCCTGTGTTAATGCTGTATGGGTTCTCTTGCTGTCACTTCAATGTTAAATGATGCTAGTTCTCTCTCCTTTCTCTGCTGTCTCCTTTTGTCTCTGCTCACACCCTCCCTCTCTTGTCACCTATTCTATTTTCTGTTCCCTTTTTTCCTCATCTTTTCCTTGGGTATTTTGTCTTTCCTTCCCATTTTCATACCATCTGTATGTCTGTATTTTTTTCTTTTACCTCCTCTCATTCTGTTCACGTGCCTCTGTATCCTCTCATCCCCCCTTCTGGTTCTCCTCCTCTTTCATCTTTCCTGTTTTCCTGTTATCTTCCACCCCATCCTCCTCTGTGAATGTCTACCTATCCTGTGGCCCTCTTTTTGTTTTTGCTCCTCTCTGCTCCTTCCTCTCTTCTCTCACAGGAACTCTTTGGAACCTGTCCTCCTACGAGCCTCTGAAGATGGTGATCATTAATCACGGCCTGCAGACCATGACCAACGTGGTCATCATCCCTCACTCAGGATGGGAGCATGAACCCAATGAGGACTCCAAGCCCCGAGATGCTGAATGGACCACTGTCTTCAAAAACACCTCTGGGTGCCTCAGGTAACAGCTCCGTGGCAGTGGCATTACATTCTCAGACAACTACTTAGGTGACTGAACAACTGATATTATCCTTTAGCATGGACAGACAGTTCCGTAGATAGCATTACATGTAAAATAAATACATTTCCAGCGGTTCAAGAGAATGGAAGTTAGCTCATCTGAATAGAATAGTGTTATTAGCTTACCGATGACCAACGAAAGCAGGGTGACGCGTCAGAAATGGCTAAAAACTTTCATCCAAAGCTTAGTTCTCTTGAGCACATCAAGCTTTTGATATGGTTGATGGAGCACATCTTACTTACATCTCTGTCAAGGGGGTTTCAGTGAATTCCTACCGTAAATGAGACTACATAGACAATACCAAGCAAGAGAATATGAGGGCTCATTATTGGTGGGGATTATGAAAAATCACTTTTTTTTTCCTTAATGTGGATTATAATATGAGAGCTAAAATAATAAGATAAGATTAGATAAGATATTCCTTTATTAGTACCACAGAGAGAAATTCTGATAATAATGTTAATAAGAATAATAAACAATATGTATTGTAGAAGTAATATTTACCATAACATTTTTGGAAGAGTTAGCCATCCCTGGTACAAGAGGTGTTTGGCATCTGATAAAAATTAATGTTCCTAATATTAATAATGCTGTATTAGCCCAGTGGTAGACTGGACACTTTGGGAACTGATGAGCCAGATATTACAGGTTTGAACCCAGTGTGTGATGTCAGGAAGGGCATACAGCCTTAATCCCCCTAGCTCCATCTAGCTCGGTGTCCATCCCCACAACGTGGGGACTAAACATGTACAAATGGGCCTCTCTACTGATGACATATACACTGCATTACTAATCCATCTTTTGAAAATGTCATTGAATTTTAAGTTGTTGCTTTTTTTTAGGGGTGGGGGGTTAATCTCCTGTTAAATCTGAAATGTCACGCTCCATTGCAGCAGGTAGATAGAAAGATTGGTGTGAATAACAGCTCAAATACTACATTTCCTGAAGCCTCAGGTGTTAATAGTTTTCATACAAAAACAAGCCCAGATATTTAAATTGGCAATAAAACCTGGGGTGGTCAGACACCCGAGACAATACACGGCACTGTAGGTATTGTGTTCTCACATCCAATAAATAATCTATTAACTTCATCTATAAAGTGAATGGAACTTTAATTTTGAACCCTGCTTTTGAACTTTAATTTTACGTCAATAGAGAAAAAGAATGAAAACAAAGAAACTTTATATTTGTCATAAGCACTACTCTCAGTGTATTTTTTTTGTTTCCAGAGAAGATAATTTGAATAAAATCAAACTAATTGACTCATGTATATGGGGCAGTATAGCTCGGGATGTAGGGTGATTGTCTAGAAATCAGGATGTTGGTGGTTCGATCCCTGGTTTTTACAGAAAGTATGTCAAGGTGTCCTTGAGCAAGACACCGAACCCCTAAATGTTAAACCTCTGAGTATGGAAAGGCTAATGTCCAGGATGTTTCCCCACCTTTTGTCCAATGAGTGCTGGGATAGGCCCCGCAAATGGTTCCACAGCCCAACTTTGGATAAGCTGTTGACAATGGATAACTGTATGGACTTGTGTGTATTACCTGGCATCTGAGTGCAAAAGAAGGTAAAATATGAAAAGCACTGAATAGTTGAAACACAGACAGGAACGAATGAAACCCATCAAATGTGAAAGTAAATAAGGAAATGATTGTGATAATTCTATTTTGAAATACTTGAACATGCATTCAGGCACACACTCATCTCTCTCCTCATATGGAGTCACCTCAGCTCTCTAACAGCAGACTAGTTATTGTTCTGCACAGGGCCCCTATACATTTCAGCCAGATATGACATAAGGACAGGATCTACATCTTTAATTATTATTCATTTCCTGCAATGGAATTATTGGAATGATGTTCTGAGCAGACACTTATCTCTCCCTTTCTCATAAATTATAGGCGAAATCATATTAGAACTGGCTCATTTAATTGTTCCTGTCGTGTCTCATATCCGCTGCAACTGGCTATTCGAGACCATGTCTTCTCACTAGGCACGTTTGGTTGGTAATGAGGAGGCAGTGCTGCTTCTGCAGCCACTGCTTTTCCCTTCACATGATTGTCTTCATCACACGGTTTTAGAAGAAGCCATATTCATTTGTTATTGTACAAACATCCAATGAAATGTGTTCTCTGCATTTAACCCATTCTTTTGTATTGGAGGACTGAAAGAAGCAGATATAGGGTGGCATAACTCAGGAGGTAGGTGGTTCTCCAGTAATCAGTGTATTGGTGGTTCGATCACCTGAAGAAAATATGTCGGAAAAATATGTCAAAGTGTTTTTGAGCAAGACACTGAACCCCTAACTGCTCCTAGGGCGCTTGCAGCTGCTCACTTCTCCTATACAATAGAATGGGTTGAATACAGAGAACATATTTTGTTGTATGTATGTATAATGAAATATAAATAAAGTTTCTGCTAGTTTATGAAGCTGTTGTGCTGTCTTTCTAAAGGTGTGTGAAACACAATCATTCCTTCTGCAGTGCCTGTGCAGAAAATTATAGGTAAATTTTATAGAAAAGGAAAAACTGCAAAAATGGTTGGTATTGACTTTTCCCAATGAAGGAAAACACTGAAAACTTAAACTTGAAATGTCATGGTGGGATGAGACCATTGCATTCTGGCTATTTCAATCACAATGATGATGTATGTACATCGACCAACCGGAAGTCATTCATTGTTATATGGGTTAGTCGGAAACTGCGTGTGAAAAGTTCTGAGCCTCAGCCAGGGTTATCAGTTTGGCGGAGTTCCTGGCTAATTGGACTCAGAAATTGGAGCCACAGGTTAAAACATTTTATATATTAGGGTAGTTTTCAAGCTTTGTTTTGAGGTAACCAGAGCTGCTCAGCTGCTGCTGAGAGAAAGTCATAGATTTCAAAATAATAGTTAAAATTTATCAGGAGAACAAGGGAATCAGCTGTTCCAAATTTGGAAGACCAGTTCTGTGGTACCCACAGCCTTATTGTATTCAGAAAGGAAAATCCTGATCCGACAAAAATTGTTGTGGTCATATGGTAGTTAGTGTATTGGTGGTTTGATCCCTGGTTCCTTCAGCATTAATGTCAAGCTGTCCTTTAGCAAGACACTGAACCCCTAATTACTCAAGCCCATGCAATGGATTGGCAACCTGTCTAGAGGGTTTCCCCACCTTTTGCCCAATGACCGCCAGGATAGGCCCCAGTATGACTTCACGACCCGACTTTTGGATAAGCTGTTGTCAATGGATAGACAAAGACTTGGAAAACAAGTATAAATGTCTAGCGCTGATTTCAAACCAACAGCAGTACACAGTTTGAGAGTTGCAAAAAAGGCATGGATGAACATACTGACTATTTTTTTCATTTAAATTTTTGAATCAGAATGGCTCTAAACGTGGCTGCAGACAGACCACGTCACCGTTAACTGCCCTGACACAGATGCCCATTCTGCTTGAACTGACTATGGACCCTGTGTGTTAAAGAAGGAAGGTCTTGTCCTCTGGGGGCCCTCAAAAGCTAATAGCTTGAGTGTTTCTCCCACCTCGACCCCTCATAGACATAGTCTCACATGTGTAAACACTCACACACTCAGACAAATACCCCCCCACCCTAAAAAAAACATCCCTGGACACACACACACACACACACACACACACTGGCACAGGTACACATAGGTGATAATAGATAATAGTCTCTAGGGGCTTGGTGGTCTGAATTAAACAGTCATAGCCCCCTCAGCTGATAAAACAGACCATTCACCATAACAGTCAGCCCTTTTTCACTTTATCACCTTGACCTCTACCTGCAAACACACCAATGCTCCATCCATCCATCCAGACATCCATCACTTATCGGAAGTTGGTTTGCGCAGCACCAAAGCTTCCAGTAAAAACCATAAGGATCTCCATTAGCTGTTTCCATTATTCAAGTCTTTTTTCTGTGTTTGTGTGCTTATTCTGGCCTTGGTTGTGTGGCACATAAAACAATTCTATTCTAATGTATGCCTGTGGCATTACAGAAGGAGAAAGAGAAAACTGCTCTCTCTAAAGAAAGTGGTATATAGTGTGGGATACTATCTCAGAGGGACCCTAGTACAATTTGATATAGATTGGGTCACATTTATGGTCAGTGTAGTGAAGTATGGATGTGAATGATATGTATCATGTCATCATCAACTGCTTATCTGAGGTTGGGTCGTGCATCTGCTGGTGCCTACCCCAGCACTTATTGTGTAGTAGGCAGAGAAACCCCCCGGACAGGTTGCCAGGGATAGCGGATTAAGAACAGATGCCCTTCCTGATGCCTCATGGTTGGTTTGAACACGGAGTCCCTGGTTTGTTAGTTCCAAAAGTGTGCTCTGTGCCCCTGAGCTACCACAGCCTCCATTTATGTGAATAAAAGTAATAGTAATTATAATTTGTTTTACAGGGGCCGTGCATATTAATGAACAATTAGATTGTAAATAAACTAAATTTAGCCACCAGGTTAAATTTCGTCTGTTTTGCCAAACAATTGAGGGTGCAGCATTTTGCTCACTTCGACACACTTTCTGAAGGAAGTGGGGCTCAAACCATCATTCTTCCGACTACTAGATGACCGCCTTACCTCCTGAGCTATGCTGCCCTTGAGTGATAATGACATCATGCCTTTTCACATGCCAGTAAACTTCAAAAACATCCGACCACTGTTGAAGATGATGAAGGTTACGGTGTTTATCCTGCCAGAATAGATCAGGGAAGTAGTTTCCCATAGGGGACGGCTGCACAATCATGCCAAGGCAAAATGAGATAGAGAAGAACAATAATAGTGCCCCATTACTGAGATTTCCCAGAGTGCTGTAACAACTTCAAAGTGTGGGGTACGCTGAGGCTGGCACTGCTCATTCCTGGTCTGGTTTTGTCCTTTTTTGTGGTCTTTCAGTCTCCATCTCATTTTCTCTCTCCGTGCCTCTTTCATTATCTCTCTTTCTTTTTCTTCATCTCTGTCTCCCTCAGGGTGCATGGTGGTGGTGGTGGTGGTGATGACATTGGAGGAAAAATGGTCATAGTTTAATCCTCCTGTGTTGAGTTTGAATCAATCTGTGCTTTACCACCCTTTGGCCGACCTTGTCTCTTATTAAAGGGATTAACTCCTGCTCCTATTTGGCCTCTACATCGTGTGAGGGCGGATTTAGGGAGTCTGGTTGGAAGTGTGCATTTGCATTTGTGCCTGTGTACTTGTGAGTGTGTGTGTATGTGTCTGTGTGTTTTCATTTTCCCCAAAGACCAACACAACCCCATTAACCATAATACCTTGTATCACCTCACTCTATCTGTCAGTGTTGCCCTCACTCGCTTCCTGAATCGGAACCGCCAGAGATAGTCTCCATGGCAACTGTATCCAGTTCCACTGTTGCCTAGTAATCCCAGCCAGGGAGATGCAGGGTTTGCGATCATGAGAAGTGCTGATGCGAGGGAGAATCTGTTTACTCATGTCCGGCCAGGGTGGCAGAGATAAATGTGAATAGTTAAACTTGATAAAGTGTTGGCTAGTTTTATTGAAAACACTGACCTTGTCTTTTTTATGTTAAGTTGAACATTTTGTGTATTCATGCAGTTGTGTTTGTTTGTATGTCTCTCTGCTTGGTAGGCAGTTGCACTTGGGAGCATCTGTATCTATATATAAATGGTTAAATGCTCAATTTAGTTTGCAGGTTTTAAAACTTTGTGCGCCTGTTTTTCTTTATTTTCGGCACATTAATCAAGTGAAATTATGTTTTCATAGGGCTCGTAATCTTTGCATGGCTGTGCTGGCATGCAGCAAGCCGTTGTCTGTGTGAGTCTGCTGGCAGTTGCCCATATGGGCCAATGCTGCTGTCACTGAGCCTTGTGGTAGCAGGTGGAGAGGGACTCCAGGGGGCCAGCCTTGCCTCCATCCATCTTTATCAGTCTCCGCCGGTCCTGTTGTGCTGGTCCACCACATTCTGCACAGAAAGCTCTTGTTTTCTTTGTATGACCACATGGCACCAAGTGACCTTCGGGCACCTTGTGAGGGGGGTTTGCAGTAGATGCATTCACATGAGATTGACAGCCTCCCTGTGTCAGAGCCCAAACTAAAAGACAAACACAAAAACAGCCAGAATTTGAGCACATGCATACACACCCACACACACACACACACACACACACACACACACACACACATATCTACTAATTCCTTTTTCTTTATCTTTTTACAAAAAGGCGCCCATCCAACTAAAAACCCACCTAACCTTCTGCTTGTTTTAGTCACATGGCTTTTTGGCTTTCCTCTACTGAGCTTCACCTCAGTCTAGTTCTGTGGTTTATGAGGTCATCGTATGATTTACTGGAGTGAACATTTCATCTACCGATTGGGACAAATCAATTAAATTCACAGTATTCTCATTCCAAAATGAATGCTGGTGCCCTGGCCACCATATTTTGTTACTGTTGTCTCACTTTTGTGGTCACCATTGTCTTGACTTTATAAATACAGTCAAGCTAGAAGTATAGCTAGAACCACCAATCCATCCATCCTTTCAGCCATCCATCCCTTCATCGCCAATTAGTTATCCGAAGTCGGGCTGTGAACTCATACTATGCCACTGCTCATTGGGCGAAATGCGGGGACACACTCCAGACAGGTCATCATTTCATTTCAGGACTTGAGCAGTTAGGGGTTCAGAGTCTTACTCAAGGACACTTCAACATGCTCTCTGAAGGAATCAGGGATCAAACCACCAATCCTCTCAAAACCAGATGACCGCCATACCTCCTGAGCCATGTTGCTTAAACTCTTTAATATTTGTTAGTCTCATTAAAAAGTTAAGGTTTTAATCCAAACTGGGTCAAGTACAACATATCCAAAATTAGGCTCATCATCCAACATATAGAGGCAGCAGCACCTTTATAGTGCATCCCCCCAATGACAGTTTCACCATCCATAAAATACACCCCCCCCACACACACACACACACTTCCACCATGACAACTGGTCCTGGAGAGACTCTTGGAAATGAAACATCTGACAATAAAAAAGCCATGTTTGTCTTTCCTGGATACATGGCTGTCAATAAACCGGAGGCACGCTCTCCTTTACAGTAGAGTATGTTTTAGAGTAGAGGTGGCAGCAATTTTCTCCTGGCTGAAGATGGATGAATAGGTTCATGAGGGGAAGCAGCGTGTCCAGATGGCTGCCACTGTCTGCCTGCTCTATGCTATTACTGTGGGGGATAGGGTTTGTTTCAGAGCGGATCAACAGATCTAATGTAATAAGAGCCAATGAAATAGTTGCAGGGGTAAAAAAGACAGCATGATCGCGGGTAGGAGCAGTCTCCTGCTCAGATCTGCTGCACTCATAGTACTCCACAGAAAGCACCCGTCGGTGGTATTTATTGAAAAGTAAGACTTATTTGTGTGGTACAAATCCACACAGATTCACGTGTATTGAATCACCCAATTGAAGACCACTTATAAAGCCGATTCACGGTAGCTTGCAGTATTTCATTGCAGTTGTAGCTTTATATTGGTATAGCCCAAAATCACAATGTTGCCCTGAACCAGTGCAATGAGCAATACACAACACTCTCCATCCTAGCTGCTACGGATCTAGCCGCTACTCCTTTCTCCATCAAGGAGTAGCGGATCTGCTGCAAGTCCTTCACGAATGGCTGATCTTCTCACCATATCCCTAAGGGAGATGCAATCCATCCTCCTGAGAAAACCCATTTCAGCTGCTTGTATCCATGATCTCATTCTTTCAGTCATTCCCCAACCGTCTCAGCCATAGGTGAGTGTAGGAACACATATAGTCCTTCAGATTGAGAGCTTTACCTTCTGGCTCAGCTGTATTTTCATCCCAACAGTTTGGTAGAGCGAGCACAACACCACTCCAGCAGCTCCGATTCTGCAGTCCATCTCACACTCCATCATCCCCTCACTCGAGAACAGGACCCCGAGATACTCGAGCCCTGCTTGATAGTGAAGAACAGAGATGATGTGCAGGAAACGTATCCCCACGTGCTGCACACAATGGAAAAGTCTGACACTGCACAGGAGTGAAGCGTGGCACTGTCCTTTTAAGGAATTAGGGGACCATTTGCTAGAAAAACTATCCTAGCTTGATGACCCAGACGTAGCAGCAGATCGAGAAGCCAGTGACATCGCTCGCAGCCACTTTTCCACACAGTTTAGGCAGCATTTATGAAATTAGAGGGCAGACTGCTCAGTCTGATGGCTGCTAATGGCATGTTATCCCTTTACATCATCATTATTACATCATATGCAGAGGGGAAATGTTGAAGACCGCCATCGTTTCCCTGTAAAACGTATGTAACTATGGTGAATTACAGTAACTCTTGTCAATCGGCACAGCGCGGTAAAGCCCTGGCTTTGACCATCCTGTCATTTACCCCTGTAAGACTGGCATCGCTCCACGGGACCAGCTAGAGGTTGGTAATAGGATTATGTGGACTGGAAGCCATCATAAATGAAGTCCTTGGAGAGGAGCGGGGAACCCCAGCTTTCCCTTAACCCCCGTTAAAGCCCTTTCTTTCACAGGCAGACAGACAAACGCTCTCAGACTGCAGCAGAACCGCTACTGCGCTCGGCTTAAGGCACCCCGACTGATGTAACAGGGACGCTGTTTCCTTCTGTAGTGAAAGGGAATTTTGTTTTCATCATTCTGCAGTTTACTGGGAAGCAGGTTTCTGTTTGGGTTTTTTTCCCTATTCGGGGTGCAAGCTTCCAGACATGAAAGAAACTCAGATGGAGACAGGAGTCTTGTGCCTGATTCTCATGGGCTGCCTGGGAATCAAGTACACGGTATAGCCCAGCACTTGATCATTACTTCAATTCAAAAACCCTCCTTCCCAAATCACTAGCCATCTTAACTATCACATGTGCACCAAAAGCTTTTCACTCGTCACTTAAGATGGAGGGAAGAGAAGCTTTTTCTTGGGGACCAAAGCATCCTCAGTTCTGCAGATCGTGCCTTCTTTCCCAGCAGTTTCATTGGGAATCCTTGGAAAACGTGTCCTATGTGGCCATAAAAGCAAAACTGTTGCAGTGTTTTACAACTAGTCTACAAGTTTCAGAGCAGTTCTTACCTGTCAGCATTGCACTGTACCTGTGTTCATCCATCCATCCATCATCAACGGCTTATCTGAAGTCGAGTCATGGGGGAACTGGAGCCTATCTCAATCCTCATTGGGTAAAGGCCAGGGAACCACCCTGGATAGGTCTCCAGTCCATTACAGGGCAGAGCAGTTAGGGGAACAGTGTCTTGCTCAAGGACACTTCGACACACTTCCTTACAGGTGCCGGGATCAATCCTGCAACCCTCCGATTACCAGATGGTGACTCTACCCATTGAGTCACGCCACAGCTGTACCCGTACAGTCTCTTGTCTCTTGTCTCTCATGCTTATTGACTAGTCACCGTTTGTCTGACTTGTCTTCCAGAAACGTGAGCTCAGACGGGGCAGAGGCACGTCGCAGACTGAGGGAGTGCGAGGGGCTGGTGGATGCCCTGCTCCATGCCCTTCAGTCAGCTGTAGGGAAGAAAGACATGGATAACAAGGTAGGACAACACGCGTGTACATGTAAACACCCGTGACCATATCCCAGAGAGCTGAATCAGTGCATTTACCACGTTTATTGAGAGAAACATTTCAGCACCCATACGGGGGACATCTTTAGTCTAAGCTGACTGCAGGCACCCCACTTGAACTTCATGTGTCTATAGTAGAACACTTGTATCTTATAACACACTGCATAGATCTTCCCCTAACACTCTCCAGGGTGTAGGAAGGGAACATAATTATCCACTGTAGTACTTAGGTGATACTTGACAGGTGACATAGATGGTTTGGATAAACAGGGGCCAAATGACAAATATAAATTAAAAAT
>OMLC01057113.1:0-13392 GCA_900302585.1 Regalecus glesne
GGGGCGGTGGGGGTGGTGGTAGTGATGGTGGGTGGGGGTGAAATTCAAAATATGCATCACGTTCTCCACTGGGTGTTTGTGCATAGGGTAAAAGAGAGGCTGTGTCTGTATATGCATGCTGTAGCTTGATGTTTTCCACCCCTATGTAAGATATAGGAGCTACTGTGGCAATGCACATCACACATTAGTGAAAATCACCTTTCCCATAGACAAAATGGTGAGAATAGAGAAAATCATCTTTACAGTGGTGCTCTGGTCTGCTCGGTGAGATCAGGTCTGAGGGGTAAAGCTTGATGTTGACCATAAATGCACTGTATTTGTGCTGCTCCGCTTGACAACGTGTCTCAGGCTTTTTACTAGCATAGCTCATTGATAGTCAATGAAACCCCAACTGAGCGTGTCTGTTATATAACAAGATGGAGCAGAAGTGTGATGGTACAAGTGGAAGGTTTTCTGGTAGAAAACAAGATCAGAAGGGGTTTGTGGCTGTTTGTTGTCTGCAGTTATTGTTTAAGGCCCTTCTTTCTGTTAAATTCTCCATTTAAGCGCCCATGGTGAGACAACAGCCTCGATGTTCTCCCACAGTCAGGGGGGCAGCGTAGCTCATGAGGTCGGGAGGTCATCTAATAATGGGAGATTGGTGGTTTGATCCCCAGCGCCTGCAGAAGGTGTGAGGTGGTGCCCATGAGCAAGACATTGAACCCCTGACTGCTCCCTGTGCACCACATGGTGGCCCCACTCACTCCTATACAATAGGATGGGCTAAATGCAGAGAAAAAAAATTCCACCGGTGTGTAAATCACAATTTTATCCTTGGGGTCCGTGATAGCTCAGCAATAGTGTGCATCAAGAACTGATGAGCTAGATGTTACGGGTCCGAACCCACTAAGGGCCATCACGAAGAGCATGCGGCCTTAATCCTCCCAAGCTTCATCTAAGTCTGTGTCCATAACATGGGGCTTAATCATGACCTGTAAAACCTAAAAATAGATCTCTAGCAATTCTATTCCTCATTTTAGAACGGGACACTTTCTCAAGAACGCACACAGTAACTGTATCACCGATCACACAAAGAGGGCCGTGGTTGAGAAGGAAAATAAGCCATGCACCACATTGTGCTACACAGTACTATACATAGGCAGTCTGCACAGAATAGGGGAGAGAGTGGGAGACATTAAGCAGGACAGAAAAGAGTTTCTTCTGGTCTGTCAGTTAGGCCCAGCAACTGACAGACCAGAGGAACGTTTTTGGTGCAAAAAAATGGTCATTTTGGTGGTGAATGGGTGGGTGTATGGTTGCGGGGGTGAGGGGCTTAACAAACTGCATTACAGGCTATTACAAATGCGGTGTCATTGATTATTTATACACTTGTAAAATACGCGGCTTCCCCGGTGAATGGAGCTAGCTTGGCCGGCTCTGATAAAATGTTCCCCCTAAATCAACGCAGCAGGACAAACAAAGCATTGGGATACATAAGAGACCGGAGTAACAAACTCCTATGTGTTTAATAAATGGGAATATCGTGTTATCTAAAATAAAATACAAGTGTGCAGATGGAAAACCGGCTTTGTGAGACCTAAGCGCTATTGTTATGTCTTATTGAACCAGTAACTCCTCGTATTCGCCAGTACCTGGACATGTATCTGTTTATCTGGGTGTGAGGTTAGATTAATCTCGGATGGACTTTTTGGCTCCTTGAAGGACATACTGGATAGTGAGTCATTCCAGTCCCAGAGATGCGCTCCCGGAGGTTAATATGCAGTAGATATCAGGGGAGCAGATGGTTGGCGTTGTCTAAGTTTACGAGGACATCAGCACTTTTTTCTCAACTCTCACATTCTAAAGGTGCTTAGTGCGGGACCTTCTCCTAACAGTCACCTCACCGAGCGAATTCCTCCTGGGATATTAATGGTCACCCTTGTAAAGCAGACCAGCTCGGCACGATGCCCACCGCCATACCCTTCAAAGTTTTGTCTTCCAATGCCATTGTTGTAACTTTCTGGCACTTCCAGTAAGACCTTGCACAAGGCACGGCAAACACCTTACCAAGGATTTGCTAATCTGACTGGCTTTTTGTTTCCTCCTGCACATCTGCACACCTCATATTTCCTGCACCATTGTGCTTTTATCACCCCTAATTTTCCCCTGTATACAATCAATACTTAGAGGCTGCATAGCTCAGTGGGTAGAGTGGTCATCAGACGATCGGAAGGTTGCAGGTTCAATTCAAGCACCTGCAGAATAGTGTGTCAAAGTGTCCTTAAGCAAGACACTGTTGCCCTATTCTGCCCTGAGACAGACTGGCAACATGTCCAAGGTGTCCCCCACCTTTAGCCCGACAAGCTAATGTCGGGCTAAAGATGGGCTCCAGTTCCCCTGCGACCTGACTTTGGATAAGCAGTTAACAATGGATGGATGGATAGAAGAGTTGTGTTGCCATTCTATGTGAAATACCTGTTTAAGCCATGAAGCCAAAGTCACATTCCACGCATGTGAAAACTATTCTGATTCAGATTCCTGTCCATTGTGAGGCTGAAGGCAAAATACATATCAAGTCCAAATATATTCAAATGCACAAAACAGCATAGAAAGAAAATCCCCAAAAAAGCTAACTAAGGATGTGTCTCAGGAGTGACAAACGGATACCAACAGAATAGTAAAGAGGTGAGATAACTCCATATTGGACACACTTCCCAGAGCATGGAAAGTATGAAAGAGAGAACAACATCTTGTGTCATTTATCTTCTTTAAACGCTGAAGCCGTGACAAAGTGGATGGAAAAATTATGATAAATGATAAGATGTATTTAGTCAATACGTGGAATCCTCTTTCTTCACTCCACTCATTCTCGCACTGGTTGGTTGAAAAGCCATCCGTTCATTTAAATAAAGCTCAGTGAAGGCCAGATTGTGATCAAACTCGAATGGGTATTGTACATGTTAATATCAATATCTCTATCAAGGAGATAAGACTGTCAAGATGTCATTCTTGGAGTTCTGCATCTTATTTACACTTCGAACCAAATTTGATGGAGAGCCACATCTGCACACCTCAGCCATTTTTCTTAATCTTTCTTTTTTTTCAGAAATACTTAGTGTACACTTCAACTTACACCTCATAAGGAATTTATATCGGAATTGACGCATCTTATGAAATCTTATGGAATAGTACTATAGTGCCTGGGCTTGAGGTTATATATACATACATACATACATATACACATATACGTGTGTGTGTGTGTATGTGTGTGTTTGCTCTAATATAGATTGAGTCATTTGCTACTGTGAAAAACTGTCTTGGCTCCAGTTAGCTATGAAGAGTAATTAGAGATGGGACTCTTTATATTGTAAAGTTTAGTGATTGAAAATGAAAGGCAAATGAAAGTCATGTCAGAGGAAGCATCAGATAAAACTCGCTTGTTTATGTGTAATTCTGTAGAAATTGAATATACTAGTAATTGGCCATCTGCGGTCTTCATTTGGATGAGCGACATGGTGGGCCAGTGGTTAGCAGTGTTATCTCATAGCAAGAAGGTCCTGGATTTGAATGCCATCCCAGTCTTTTCTGGGTGGAGTTTGCATGTTCTTCTGTGCCTGCGTGGGTTTCCACCATCAAGAAGACATGCATGATACAGTAAATACTGTAAATACTGCCTGTGCCTGTGCCCCTGAGCAAGGCAATAGGAAAAAGAACTGGAGTTGGTCGCTGCTGCTGCTGCTCACTGCTCCTATACAATAGGATGGGTTAAATGCTTAGAACACATTTCCCCATAGTGATTAATATAGAACATTGGGGAGGCTGCAGTAGCTCAGTGGTAGAGTGTGTGTGGCAGCTTCTAGCTTACCGTGGGGCATCAGGAAGGGTATCCAGCCTTAATCCCCCAAACTCCATCCAAGTCCGTGTCCACCCCCATGATATGGGGACTAATCGTGATGTGTAAAATGGACCTCTCTCATGAACACAATACATCATCTCAGCAGCAGCAGCTGTAGTACTTGTCTAAAAAAATCCCATTTCTACAACATAAACTTGGAGGCAACATTATGACTAACTTGTAGACCATTTGACTGTATTAATGAACTTAGGCATTTGCATGTATAAAGAGGGAAATGAGAAGAACAGTTGAAAAAAGGGGAAAGGAAGGTGTAGAAGCACAAACAAAATGGAAATTGGAGCAACTTGCACCTATTTTCAAGACCGACCTTCATGCTACCAGATTGGTTATTCATGCCGTTAGCACTCCTTTGTATGAAAGGACGTAGAGCTGGATCTCCTGAAGTTGTTGTCTGACGCAGGCCGCTGTCCATGAACACTGGGGTGGTGCAGTGAGTCTTTAGCACTAATATCCAGAAGCAAACAAGCATCAGAGACAATTTTTCTCTTAGTCCTGTTGCATGTGTTAATGGAAGTTCCCATTCTGAAGGGCATAACCGAAGATTATGGAAATGAGCTGCCTCACGCGACTTACCAAGGCTTTCGATGGATAAATTACTGGTGATTGGACGTGTTCAATGTGGAGGAAAAGCATTGCCCATGTCTCCCTCCTTTTTCACCTGAGCCGAAACTCAGTCAAAAAGGCAACATCTAGAGATCTAGAAAGTCATTCTAACACTCATGTATTTCTTCATCTAAAACTTCAAAACTCTGCTTGTCTCTCCTGTCTGCAGAACAGATGAATTATTCTGGGTGTCAAACGGGAATGCAGTTAGCCACGCTGCTTCACCTCAGCTTATTTGTAGAGTTGTTGTGCAGGGTTTAAGGGGTTGTTCATAATGTTGGAATTGCATACTAACCGTATTTTTTGAGCTGAAAACATATTGCCACAACCCCCGGGTGGTAGAATTGATCGCCCTCACAATGATTTCTGCAAAAATGAGACCATGTCACACAACGGCTTCAAGGGACGGAATCTATGCTTTCCTTCTCCTTCAGAGGTAAAGACACATTCGGACCAACACCCACCTGTCCATGTTGTGGGGGTGTTTAAGAAAATGAGATTCACATTACACGGGCGACAGACGCTGCTTTCAGGTTGTCAATGTGTTAACAGTGAATCTGACTCCAAAATGTGGGCTTTTTCAATGAGGGGGGGGCAGCATAGCTCAGGATGTAGGGCGGTTGTCTAGTAATCAGAAGATTGTTGGTTTGATCCCTAGCCCCTGCAGAAATGCATGTACAAATGTCCTCGAGCAAGACACTGAACCTCTAGCTACTCAAGCCCTGTGATGGAATAGTGACCTGTCCAGGGTGTTTCCACGCCTTTTGCCCAATGAGCGCTGAGATAAATAACCAGATGATGATGGATGGACGGATGGATGGATGGGATGGAATATTAATAATATCAATGAAATATTCATAGAAAAAGGTGATGTGGCATCAGAACTCTCTTTTTCACCCCATTGTCGCAGAAGATGAGTGAAATGGTGTCTTGCTTGACTTGCAGATCTTTCAGCATATTGATTCTAGAAAGTCCCCCATCGCTATCCAGTGTGATCTGGTTAAAGACTGAGTACAAGTTGATAGCCGCCATGTGCTCTTTACTGGAATTATATAACTCAATGGCAATGTTCTACTGAGACCAAAAACAACTGTTGTGGATGAAAGCTGTGTGAGAAATTTAGAGTTCCCATTTAGCTCCATATGTTCACACTGAAAACACTGACTTACTGTTGGTGTGTCAGCTACCCTCGCATTTTTACGAGGAGCGACGCTAGTGGGCTTGCCAACTGCTTGAACGTTGCTGTTCTCATAATTTCTGCACTGCCTCGTGCTGTTTTTGTTTTGCTTCCATAAAAACAGCAACAGCACATTTGGAATCACTTTCGGCGGAAGTGGATTTTAATTCAAAGAGGCTTTTTTTTGGTGACATTTAGTCAAATGCTACATCCTGACAGTCTGGTCTCTGCGGTCATCTCAGGTGCTGTTAGCAGAGACAGAAAGGTTTCTCTCTACGTCCTTATCAGCTAATCTGGACGGATCATTGCAATCCGACGTTGCCATCAGCCCTTGTTTATAATCAGTTTGTATGTTCACAAGGCTCATAAGCAGAAGTAACGCAGACTCCAAAATATAGCTAGCTCTAGCCAGGCTTCACTCATTGTGTTTGCCTCCACTCCACACAAAGCACCAGCAGGCCACTTTTTCATACCGAACATGTGGAATTTACCAGACCCTCCAACCTCCTCTCTGACCATCTCCCTCACCCATCAGCCATATTGTAATCTCTGTAGGATTTCAATGCTGAATGTAAGTCAATTCCAGTGGATTTTATTTGTATAGCCCACTATCACAAATTAACAATGTGCCTCGGTGGACATTTCAGTAACAGAACATCCTGTCTTTAGACCCTCACATCAGATAAGGAACAACCCAGAACAGCCATTTTGACACAGTCACTTTGTCCTGCAGCTTAAACAGATCTTCAGGAACAGGAGAGAGGTCTTCTTGTATCAATATGATTTATTAATTAACATTATGATTTCTCATAATGCTGCCATCATGTCAGCATCAATCACTCAGTGAGAGGTCCATTCTTATGTGTCGCCATTAGTCCTCACGTTGTGGAGGTGGAGACGGACTTAGATGGAGCCTCGGGGGATAAAGGCTGGATGCCCTTCCTGATGCCCTGTGGTGGGTTCGAACCCGCGACATGTGGCTCGTCATTCCCCGAAGTACACGCTCTACCACTGAGCTAGTGCGGCCCCCTCAGTGTTCATCACTCTGTGGTGTTTAGTTATTGTTATATGGGCAGTGGCTGTAGAGGCTTTATGGTCTTGTCAGCCTCCATTGAACTTATTGTCCTGCCCAGGCTACAACACTGTAGAAGAGACGAACGCTGGGGTGAGGGTAGTTATGTTCATTTCAGATGTTAGCGATGAAAACCAACAGTCCTATTGTGAAAATGCTCCACAGCTAAGACTGAAGAAGTCACCTGGTGAGTGACGAAACATTTCTTAATAAACGTCTGATCCAGTTGAGCGGATTCACCTCTTTTTGTGGGCTCCACAGCTAAGCGTGCGAGCTCGGTTTCCTCTTGATTCAGTGCTGTATCTTTTCAACGTGTTTCACAAAGTGACAGTGACACGCGAGGGCGTACTGTCATCACTTCAGCACCCCAACACTGCTCAGTTAACAAGAAAACCTCTTTTTTTCTTTTGACCACATGTTCTGTTGCCTCTCCGAGGGGGGCCGCGGTAGCTCAAGTGGTAGAACGTGTTGAGCTTTGGGAGCTGACAAGCCAGAGGTTGTGGGTTTGAACCCACAGTGGGGCATCAGGAAGCGTATTCGCCAAGCTCCATCTAAGTCCTAGTCCACCCCTCCAACATTGGGACTAATCGTGAGATGTAAAAACAGACCTCTCGTTCTGTTGCCTCTCCCTCGACCTCGCCATCAGTATCTGGTGTTGTCATCCAAATGTACATCTTCTGCACTGGCTATTGTTGCATTCATGTAGTATTTTACCGGCCGCATGCTGTATAGCTGTGGGTAAAAGGAGGTGCTACTGACAGGTGATGAACTGAAGGAGATGTTTTTCAGCGAGCAACCCTAGGGACCGTGAGCGTGATGACTAGATGAGTGCAAAGCGCCCTGAAACCCATCACAGCATTTCCCCCCGAAGGAGAAGTCATGATGTTGAGTCATGACTTGTATTATCCTCCTGCCTCACACATAGGCACACTTACAGGAGCGTTTCCAACTCGGCTATTCAATTTCACATTTAAGATATCCGAGCAGATTACGTAACTGACTTGAGAGTGAATGAAGGGTGCGGTAATGGACTGAATGGCTGCAGAAGACCTACGGTGTAGACACTAATAGTTTCCTAGATTTCATCAGTCCTGTTGTGGTCCAAGGGTCCTGCAGCAACAGGTAACTTGCTCTACAGAGTCGACGAATGACGAGCTCTCCTAGGTCTCAACGCCCAAGTGGAGAGAATTCCACAGGAGAGGTTGAGGACGGGCGAAAGAGCAAAGGACACGCGGATGATAACGTCCAAGATAATGTTTGCGAGTCGATATTGAACACCATTGCTGAGGTTACTATTTATCTCATGCCAGCCAAGTTGGCACGCACATCTGGCGCTGGGTACTTAGTGCAATTATTTATGATTTCCTCCAAGATTTAAAAGCTCTTCGCCCGGCCTTGTAATGCAGTAACTGATTGCACTGCTAATGTAATTAAGGGGAGATTATGATGTCCACGTGGCACACCAGATGGTGGCATTCACAGCGATGGGGGAAGGCACAACTGGCACACCACTGCACAAGGGCAGTGAGGCGCAGTCAGTCGGAGCAGTCCAGACTCCCCACCAGACGGGGAAGAGTGTGTGTGTGTGTGCGTGTGTGCATGTGTGTGTGGTCGGGCAGGCAAGAAATGGCTGTGGAGGTGTGTGTATGCATTTGTGGATTTTACATGTGTTGGTGTGTGGTGATGACGTGCATGTCTTTGCGTGTGCACGAGGGTGATGTTCAGTTGTGTGATTAAGTGAAAAGCGGCAGAAAACCATAAGTAAGGGCACATAAAGTATTAGCAAAGAACTTACTGAAGTCAGCTGAAGTCACCAAGGGAGAGCACATTATCTCTCTAAATCACAGGGGCAGTGCAGCTCAGGAGGTAGGGCAGTTGTCTAGTGATCAGAAGATTGGTGGTCCCATCCCCGGTTCCATCAGAAAGCTTGCTGAGGTGTCCTTGAGCAAGACAGGGAACATCTAACTGCTTGGGACAACGGATGAAAATCGGCCTTGTGGCTAAATCTGGCACAGTGAGTCTAAATATTCATTAATATATAGTGTCCCTTTAAAAAGGATTATCATTATCCTCATTATTGATAATGATAATGGATGGACTGATGACATTTCCCGGGTGCTTCACCTTCTGCTTAATGAACACTGGGATATGCACCAGCAGATCCACAACTCACCTTTAGATAAGCAGTTGACGATGACACAACATCACATGACGTTATTTTCATATCTTCTTCTTTTGGCTTGTACCCCGTTTCTCAGGTGTCACCACACCAGATTTTATAATTTCCCTCAGTTCCCTGTGAGGCCACAGCACCAATATTTTTAACCCAGCCTGGATTGATCAGGTATGGTCTTGTCAATCCACATACTGATTTGGCCAAGTTTGACATCAGATGCCCTTCCTGACACAACCCCTAACCCTATGAACGGGGAACAGGTGACACGCTGGATACCATCCCAGTATCCATGGACATGTGCCCATGCCTGTCAGCATACATTATCATTAAATGTATCCCTGAAATAAGAAAATGGCCTAAATGAAGCTTTACTGCATGATTTTTGCATGTGATCAACCATCATTCTCCAGGATATATGAAAATCTACTATTTCCCAGACCATATTTGTTTTTTATCAAATGTTAGTGGACATAAAATAGATGAGACAGGTCATTTGGAAGTAGGCTGATGTAGCAGCACCCACATTTTAAACTTTTGTGTTGATGTGCTCTGAGAAAAAAATAAAGGAAGAAGAAATAAGATGCCGTAATGAAAGATGAATTCATGTCGGGCCAAGCGAAAATGTTCCTGGAAATATTTCAGCCGGGGCCACAATGAGACCAGACCAAAGTGGTCTTTAATTACAAAAAAAGCATTGATATTATACTGCCTTGCAAGGCAGTATTCTATGGGGGGCACTAAGGGTAGGCTTCTTAAAGCATGTTATTATAAGCTATTCAGGAGACACAGGGGTTCTTTATGTGCAGACAGAAAAGAGGGGAGGGGGCTGGGGGTCATATTTGAAATGAGACCTGCAGATTTCCACACAGCCTGTAATGGGTTCATACCGGTGATGGGGACATTGGGGCACAGTAGATTTCCCAAGTTGAGATAGGGATATTATTACTCTCAGGGTGGTAAAACAGAAATCTCCATCTTCGGTCCCTAGACTAGTGTCAGCATATTACAAAACACTCTGTGTGACCTTTCAACAAGAAAAGGAAACCTATGCTGTTCATTACGGTAGGGTGTAAAGTGATTCACCGAGGCTTTATTTCACCTCCGGCGTTCTTTTGTCATCCTACCGCCGCCATTATCCGCGACCCGCAACCAGACAAAAGACTCAAAGGATGTTTTGCTCCAAACAGGGGGATCAATTGCTCTTAAAGCATTCAGAGAAAAGAGGGCTTTGAATCACAGTTTTATTGAGCCGTTCCCCAATGCCGTCTCTAACGCTATGTATACACCCCACTTAGACCGCTCCTCAACAGGAAGCTGCCACAGTTATCATTCATCTTACCCTGCAATCCCCAGCATGGGATGCGCCTCACATTAAAACACTCTAATGGCTGATGGCGTTCACAGTTAGCATGTGTTGCTGATATCTCCAGACTTCCAATAAGTGTCTCATCACCTATTCCATAATTAGACCATTACTTTAGCAGGTGCATCTCTTCTCAGGCAGAGCTTTTTTTTTTTATTTAAATCTTACTGTGACATCTTGAGATTTTAAGCCATCAAACCTCAGCCTCGCCACAATTCTAGACAAAAGTGAGCATTCCTGTTTTTAGTGGGTTGTCAATGCCTTAGTGTCAAAATGGAGGATGGGGGAGGGGGCAAGTGATGGAACAAAGCTGCTACAAAGAAACCTTGTCTGTTGTAAGATTCCTCTGCAGCCATGTACATTCCCCAGCTAGGAGTCTTAAGCTACCGATATTTAAGGTGGATGCAAACGCATGACTCGTGGGGTATACGGTCTGGACTTTATAGTCTCTGCATTTTGGAGCATTGCTGGTGTTTGGCTAACCACACATGGCTCAGGGGGTAGATCAGGTTGTCTAGTGATCGTAAGGCCATTGATTTTATCCCTGACTTCTTCAGAAAGTTTGTTTAAGTGTCCTTGAACAAGACACTGAACCCCTAACCGCTCCCTACACACTGCAGCTGGCCACTGCTCTTATACAAGGAGTGCTTTATTATACATATAATAATTACTCCCAAATAAATAAAAGGGATTTGACCTGACTTGACTTGACTTGACTTTGTCTAAAAAAACTGCCGAAATATTTAACCATTAGTTTTTCCAGTAATTCTTCTAAAAAGTTTTTGTATACTTCATGTCAATATAGTTGAAATAATGATGATACAAATAGAGATCAATATGTCATACATTCTGCTCATAATTCCACCGCGCTGTCCGGCTCTCCATCAAGATGAAAGCGACCAATAAGAAACTGAACGGAGGAAGTTGGAGATAAATTAGGGGCATAAACAGAAAAGGAAATGACTGTGGCATCCTGATCCCACAGGTTTTTTTTTTATAGCATTCAGTCAGCTTCCATAATTACAAGTCTGTTTCTTCGCATAGCCCCGTGAGACATGTGTACATGCATGCACATTGTCAGAGGAGTCGGAACACAAGGTCAGACCTTACCTGTTCCTGTGGAGCAGGAAGTGGTTCAGAGAAAATTCTCCACCATACATAAAGCCCAATTGTTTACTGTCACATGGCCATTCTGACAAAGAGCACACAAATCACAATAATAGAAAGATAAAAAAAGCCATCTGGCTCAAGGACACGTCAACACTTTTTCTGAAGGAACTGGGGATCAAACCACCAATCTTCTGATTACTAGATGACTGCCCTACCTCCTGAGCTATACTGCCATGAGTGGTGCAAATTATTTTCTGTTCACCATGAGCTGCTTTTTAGCCAAATTCAGCTCGTATAGCACATTCAGGGCCGGAGACAATGGTGGAAAAGAGCTGCTATACTGACTACCATGGATGTTGAGCATACATATCACATATTAGGATAGAGCATATTAGAAGGACAGCTCAGGTTGGATGGTTTGGAGATAAGGCCAGAGAGGCAAGACTGAGATGGTCTGGACATGTGTGGAGGAGAGATGCTGGTATACTGGGAGAAGGATGCTGAATATGGAGCTGCCAGGCTAGAGGAGAAGAGGAAGACCAAAGAGGAGGTTTATAATGTGATGAGGGAGGACATGCAGGTGGCTGGTGTGACAGAGGAAGATGTAGAGGACAGGAAGAGATGGAGATGGATGATCAGCTGTGGCGACCCCTGACGGGAGCAGCCAAACATAGTAGTGGTAGACAACATAAATATTACATTGTGTAAAAAGAAAAAAAATCACATATGTTCATTGTACACTGCAGGCTTTAAAGTATTGTAATCAATTGAGATCTGTGAGGCAGTAAATAAGCTCTGTGCAGTGTTAATGTTAAATGTAAACCTAATGCTCTTGATCTTATTTGTCAGGGCACCTTAACACCATTCTTGTTTGATGAGATTGATTCAGACCCTGGAGCCATTTTTTTTCACTTATAGAGTTTCCATCACTACAGTCTGGAATACGCCTGTGCCCACACAAAACGCTGGAGCATCCATCAGGGACAACTCTGGTCAACTTGACATGGATGTTCTTTTATCATTTATGATGAAATGGCAATCGGATAAACCATCCATCATCAACTGGTTATCCAAGGTCAGGTCACAGAGTCATGCTGGAGCCTATCCCTTTGTCCACTGGATGAAAGGTGGGAAAAACACCCCGGACAGGTCACCATTCCATCACAGGGCTTGACCAGTTAGGAGTTCAGTATCTTGCTCAAGTACACTTTGACATGCTTTCTGAAGGAACCAGGGATCAAAACACTCATCTTCTGATTACTAGCTAGCTACCCTACCTCCTGAGCTGTGCTGCCCCACACATCAGATTAGTGAAGATTTTAATTGACAGTATGCCATACTTCATTAAATGTCAGTTGATCAGAAATGGTCACATTTTAGGTTGTCTCGTAATCGGAAGATCTCGGAAGGTCCATCCATCCATCCATCCATCCATCCATCGTCAACCACTTATCCAGTGTCGGGTCGCGGAGGTAGCAGATTTCAGCCAGGACCTCCATGCTTTCCTTTCCCTTGCAACATCCACTAGCTCTGATTGGTGGATCTCAAAGCGTTCCCAGGCCAGTGTGGAGATATAATCCCTCCATCTGGTCCTTGGTCTACCCCGTGGTCTTCTCCCAGCTGGACGTGCCTGAAAAACCTCCTTTGGGAGGCGATCAGGTGGCATCCTTACTAGATGCCCAAACACCTCAACTGGCTCCTTTCTATTTGTAGGACCAACGGCTCTACTCTGAGTCCCTCACGTATGTCGGAGCTTCTCACCCTATCTCTAAGGGAGACACCAGACACCCTCCTAAGAAACCTCATCTCAGCTGCTTGTATCCGTGATCTTGTTCTTTCAGTCATGACCCAACTTTCATGGCCAGAGGAGAGAGTAGGCACAAACACTGACCAGTAGATTGAAAGCTTTGCCTTCTGGCTCAGTTCTCTCTTGGTAATGATGGTTTGGTAAAGGGAGCACAATACTGCTCCAGCAGCTCCAATTCACCGGTCAAAC
>OMLC01057114.1:0-12766 GCA_900302585.1 Regalecus glesne
CATCGTCATCCTTGAATGAGTGGCCACTCGCCTGTAGGTGGGTGTAGACCGCAGAGTCCTGACCCGACGTGTTGCGCCATCCTATTTGCAAGCGTCTGTTTGGTCTCCCCGATGTACAAGTCACTGCAGTCCTCCTGGCATTTGACAGCGTACACTACGTTACTCTGTTTGTGCCGGGGGACCCGATCCTTGGGGTGGAACAACTTTTGACGCAGTGTGTTCAGGGGTTTGAAAGCAACCGAGACGCGATGTTTTGAAAATACACGTCTCAGCTGTTCCGACACTCCCGCCACATACGGAATCACTACCGGTCTGCGCTTCGGCTCCTCCCCTCCCTCCACTTGGCTGGAGCTCTGTCTGGGACCCTTCCTGGCTTTCACAAACGCCCAGTTAGGGTAACCACACTTAACCAGGGCCTGTTTAATATGGGACTTCTCTTCCTCCCCGGCCACTGCGTCCGTGGGGACGTTGTCAGCCCGGTGGTACAGAGTCCTGATGACTCCCAGTTTATGCTCCCAGATTTGACACTGTTGTTAAATTATGTCCTCTACTTTCTAGACAATACACAGTGGATGGTTAAAGCATTTGAACTTGCTAACTTTTGACTTCATTACCAATAGTCTTGTCATTACACTTCAATGTTTCAGTATTTTGTTTCGGCGTGGAATATATATTCACTGTGCAATATAAACAATTTGATGTGTAATTGAGTAAAGTTAGCTACCAAGTCTGTTCTTTTTGTTTAAGCTGTATAAAACTGTTCCTTTTTTGTAATGGTTCCCCTTGATTATATTGCTCCTTTTTTAAATATGCAGCAGTTTTGCTTTCCACTTTGCTGCTTTGTAACACTGCAAATTTCTACTTGTGGGACTAGCAAAGGAATTTCCATTCACAGAGAATTTCTATTCACAGAGGATTGGGGGATATCTGCAATCACAGCATTGTAAGATGAAGACAGATGCACTCTTAGGCCCCGACCTTTGTTCAAAGACTCGTTCTCTCTCAACTTAGATGGCCACTTTAACAACCATTCAAACAAGCATTCGTCCTGATCAAGGATGTGAACATCTTCACCTTTGAAAGAATGGCCCTACCCTGCAGATGTGTGTAAACTGCAAAATCCAAGAGGATGCTACAACACAAGAGAGTCAACACATCCTGCTAGGACTCTCTGTGAATGGTACTCATTACCACTGAATGTTCTGTCAATGACCACTTGCATATTAAACCAGCCTTTTGTTGTTTGGCATGCAACTGTATTGTTTATAAGGGTGGGGATGTTTGGATTCAGCTCAGACTGAAGAAGTCACCTGTTTGAGTGACTGAGTGACGAAACGTTTCTGAAATAAAACTTCTGATCCAGTTGAACCAATTCACTTTTTTTTGCGAACGTATTTTTAGAATGCATCTTGTCTAGTACAATGTTAGCTTCCTGAATTTACCTGCCTCGTTGTCAACTCCAAGGCAGTCTGTTTGCATAAATAGCTTCACACTTGTTTGTCAGTGAAGTCGCTTGTACATGACAACACCGGTAGTGATTGGCTGGCTGTGACAGCGTTCAATTAATCTACCACTCGGAATCAATATTTGGCTATTCTTTATTTTATTTAATGATGGTCGGTAGGAACAACATAATGCAGTCCTTGTTTTTTTGTTAAAAAACCCTAATTATGGCACATAGTGGGGTTCATGTTTGTCCGTGATTCTCAATCCTGTTTCTCACTGTGTCCTTCTGAAGCATTATGTATTCAGTTATTGTAGATGAAAATTTGGCTTGCACTGTGAACAAGGCAACGCCTCAATGCCTCTTCAATATGCTTTATCATATAGCTCTCAGCAAAACCCCCTGTCAATGGATTCATATCCTGAAGTGACCTGAATTTTATTTCATACTGTCACTCAATATCAAGCGAGCTATTGGCAAAAAATTACAAATATATAGAATGGAAAGGCATGACTACTGTCTAGAGTGGGGGAATGCAATGAATAAAGTTACATATAAGTAATGTTTTGTTACACAGAGATTGCTAAAGATGAAAGATAAAATAGCATCAACACTTACTTTCATCCATAGATTCTGTTTTACAGATGGATTCTGTATCAGGGCCCATGTTCCTTCAGTTTTAGTCTATTATAACACAGACACATACACACAGACACACACAAGAAAATTAAAAGGAAAGATATACTGTATTAATCACCTCTGTGAAATTTATCATCTGCATTTAACCCATCTAAATTCACACACTGCTTCTAGTGTGTGTGTTGGGATACCAAAGGATTAGCTCTTATTAATGATAATAACAATAGTAATAATCACAAAAAGAGGTGAATCAGTTCAACTGGATCAGAAGGTTATTTGGAAACGTTTCGTCACTCACTTGGCGACTTCTCAGACTGAAGAAAACTAACACAGTTGGTGTGGACAGTGACTGCATCGTGAATGAACTAACCAAGATAACAATAATAACAATGGAAGTTCACTCCTTCAGGAATCGGATGTATAAATTCCGCAGTATCACATGTCGCACAAGCCCTACGCACCATGAACCAACTCGAGCCAGAGAAAATATCCTAAGAAACGTATACATACTTATGCGAGACGACAGGTGTGTATATTGGCTGTTAGAGACGGTCATGCTCTGCATCAAACTCAACACTCCTGACGTTTTGCATAGGGTCTTCTTATACCAACTTTAAGCGACTCTGCTGCTCTGAAAACATCCCTTGTCTGGCGTCTGAGAAGCGTTGTGTTAGACTATTCAGTGTTATAAACACCTCCAAATCGAGGCATCATTGAAGTTGGTCTAAATACAGCAACTGGTATCCGCACTCAAAACAGTCCCCCACTGACGACTAGCTAAACACAGCTTGGCTAACGTTTAGCTTCGTTGGCTATATCAATGTTATCAATCATGCAAGAAGAAAAGTTCTGTCCGTTTGTCAACTTATCCGAGCTCAGATAAGTAGGTGTTTAATAGGAGTCTAAGACTGGGACCGAGTCCTTTCATTTTCCGCTTACCTCTCAACAAACCAGCATGTCCTGAGTTTAGCTGGGCTAATCGAGCCAGGAGAGATTCACATAAACCGGACGTGGTCCCCTCACCTTCAAGAACGCCTAGAACTGCCTGCTGTTTCAATACGTTCTCTCTCGTTATTTGCAGGGAAACAGTGAGAACCTGACGTTTAAATCTGGATCGGACTCCGGACTGAGTTTGATTTCAACATGTGGTCGGTCCCCATGTCGCGGACAACGAGGGAGTAGAGGTGTCCGCTTTTTGATTCTCCCCCTCAAGGATGCCCACATGTCATGTGGTTAAACTAATACAGCGGTCGGGAACCTATGGCTCGCGAGCCATATATGACTTCCGGTGACGGCATATGGCTCCCAGACAATTTTGAGTTGAACATTTTTAAAAAATATCAAAAAATCAGTTTGGAACTGATTTTAAAATCTTCTTGATATTTATTGATGATAATTTCTCTTTTAAAATTAAACAGAAATTCTTTTTGAAGATAAACTTCAGGTCACGGGTCAACTGTGGGTCGGGTCGGGAACCAATGGTTCGTAAGTATGTCCGGTTCATTGTAAAAGTGAAGAAATCAATTTTAACAGATAACCAACGAGTTTATCCGCTTCAACCTTTGTAACGGAAAAGATGGCGAAAGGGAAAAGAAAATATTAAGATTACCGTGCATCCCTGGCTGCGTGGACAGAGGAATTTGCATTTTTGGAGAGAGCAGTATATGCGGTATGTCTAATATGTAATGACAAAATTGCATCGATGAAACGGTCAAATATAAAGCGGCACTTCGATACGCATTCAGCAGCGACTATGTGGACCAAGCCATGTGACGGGAATTCCGCTAGCTTTGCGGGTGCTTTAACATTAGTAAGGAATGGAAAGCCATTCACAGATGCCGAGTATGCCCAAACATACGTGCTTGATGTGGCCAATGAACTGTTTGATAAATTCCCAAATAAAGACAAGATAATCAAACGAATAAAAGACATGTCCCTGTCAGCAAGAAATGTGCACGATAGTAGCATCATGATGGCAAATCAAGTCGGGAAACACAAAATTAAGGACGCTGGGACATATTTTTCTCTCACGTTCGATAAGTCCACAGACGTTAGCCATCTCTCAGTGCAGTATAATTGCCAGGTATGCTGCAGGTGACACACTGCGTGAGGATGCAAGGTATTGGAAATACAATCTCATCCCTTCAACAAGAAGTATTTGTATTTGAAAGTAAGCTGTAAGTCTTTCTCAGGGACATTGAAACAGGTCGTCTTCTTCACTTTGAAAGACTGCAACAATTTAGAGATGCATGCTTAGCAAGTGACTCCACTCAACATCTGGATCTCCAGCAGGTACCTGGATTTAAGTCCAATCTCCTCATTCAAAGCACGTTTTGGAGGCTTTTGTGCGCACACTGGTCTTTTCAAGTTCAACACTCATCCATATGAGTGTGCAGTTGACAAAATCGACCTGACCTGCATCCCCGGGGTCTCTATCAGAGACTTTGAGCTGGAAGTTGCTGGCCTGAAGGCATCAGACATATGGATGAGTAAGTTCAAGTCACTTGATGGAGAGTCGGAAAGTCTTGTGCGACAGCGAGCAGAGATGGCGAGGGAACACAAGTGGACAGAAATGAAAAATCTTCAACCTTAAGTCGCATTATAGGTAAGACATTTAATTTATTATACGTTAAAATACTATATGGCTCTCAATGAAATATATCAAGAAATATTTGGCTTTTATGGCTCTCCCAGTCAAAAAGGCTCCTGACCCCTGAACTAATGTGATATCGACCCTTTTTTATGGATGTTTGTCCAGGCAGAGAACATTGTCGCTACCATGATAAGGCCATATTAGTCTGTTGTTAAATAATAGTTAAGTAAGTGAGCAGGGTGTACACAAATGGGGGCGTCTATGGGGGTCTTACGATAGTTCGATAGGCTTCCCCGAAGCTATAATGCGTTATACCATCTTCATGGTACGGGCACTTCCCCAGCATACACTCTTCTATGAAATGTATTGTCTGTCAGATCATTTGTCTGAAAGTGAATCTGGTGAAGCTGTGATGTAGCATCATTTATTGGGGGAATTCCTTCTGATAGGCAAAAAAAGTAATCTTCCAATTTTTGCTAGACAACAGAAAACTGGATTATAGGAACATATTTACTTTGCTGTATTCAGATTAATTCACATAATGTATTAGAATGCTCGAATACAGTTCCTTCTATCTAATCTGATTTTCTAATCTAGAAGGATTTCCTTCATTCAGTCAATTAATCCTGTGATCCAGCTATCTACCTGCCCGACAAAGGGTGTCTTCTGAATAATCTTACTTTACATGTAGTTTACTGTACTTTTGTAAGGTAACTACAAACAGTGTAATGATTTATCAACTTAACAAATTGACACAAAAATAAGCCAATTACAACTCATTTATTTGAATTCTGGCCTGTAAGAAAGGACTTAATACATTTACTAGACATATAATGCACATACAACATAGATCAGATACAGCACCTTTAAAGAGATGATCACACTAGCACTTAGTACGGCAGGGGTGCCTTATTGAGAGAACTGCCTTTAGTAAATGCAGTGGCGACGTCCATCATATAGCCATTCTGTAATATACAGCCTCATTGTAGATTGTATTATGGGGGCCACGGTAGCTCTGTGGTCGAGCGTGCACTTCGGGAATTGACAAGCCAGACATCGTGGGTTTGATCCCACCACGGGGGATCAGTAAGGGCTTTCAGCCTTAATCCCCAAACTCCACATCAGTCCGTGTCTTACCCCACAAATGGGGCCTATAATCATTACACGTAGAAATGGACCTCTCATTGTACATTTTATTTTAATCCCCATTTTAGTGCAAGGTAATGTTTGTCTGTGTAACTCAATTCACAGTTCACAAGTATTTATTAAAGACCACATCATCACAGTGTCCCTGATGACATCTAGAAATAGCCTCTGAAGAGTCTTTTAGGCCATTTCATGTACTCAAGTAAAGATCTATTTTTGTTGTGGGTATAGGTCTTTTGGGATATTCTATTGCCCCAAATGTAAGACCTTTTCTTTAGGCTAAGAGTGATTTAATCTGTTGGAGCATTATATTCCAATTGTTGGAGTATTGTAAAATAAAAATCCTGTATTTAGAATCAACTTGTTGCCATTTTATGTCTCAAGTCCATTCATCCATCCATCTATCTATACATCATCAACCACTTATCTGAATTCGGGTCCCAGAGTCTGGCTGGAGGCTATCCCAGTGCTCATTGGGCAAATGACAGGGGGTAAACACTCTGGACAGGTCGCAATTCATGTCTCAAGTATTGAGTCTATCTAAGTGATAGCTCAAATGGCAAGTGTATTAAATATTGCATACGTAGAGGCTGTAGATGAGGTTCTCCACCTTAGCAAACTGGTAAAATGTGCAAGAGGTTACGACTGTGAGGACAGGCTATCAAACCCATGTCCTCACACAGTAATCAGGATGCACATGCTTATGTGTAAAACAGGTGACATCCTCAGTCTGAGCAGACTGAAGATGTCACCTGTTTAGGTGACGAAACATTTCTGAATAAACGTCTGATCCAGTTGAACCGATTCACCATCTTTGCGATTCCCTTACCTAGATTATTGAGCATGCATCAAGACATGCCTATGTGTAACTTTGTGGCATTTCTTCACATTTTAAAGAAACGTCCCATTTTTCACACTACATATTTGCTGACTTGAAAGCTTTTACCTAATTCCAGAAATCTGAACTCACGTATTAAATAATTATCATTTTTCTGCGTTAGTAAGTGTTTTCCTCCTATATGTATCTGACCTGTCAGGGTCTCACATCGTTTTGAATTTTGCAAGAAAAATTACGTGTGTCCACTCCTGTAATCCACTAATATGGTTTGAATTGCTTCCAATTGACATGCACATTATTAGTCAATTTTTCATTCACATTTACAAACAAACAAAGAAACTACAAGCTTTTCAGTTCAATTGCTGCTTTCTCAACAAAGGGTTCGAAGGTATCCTCTCTGAGGTCCAAGTGTCTTAAATGTTTATATCATGTTTGTGTATTATGGACTGACCTATGTTTATCATCACACCGTTTTAAAACCTATACTCTAAGCGTGTTGGGTCCATTCTTCAGATGCTTCTCCCCGAGCTTTCGTGGCCTCAAATCAACACAAAAAGATTATCTCTTTAACAAACGAGCTAGTATAGGCAGCTTTCTGCAAACTAATGACTGGAACTTTTACTCCTAGAAAAAGCTGCCTACATTCTAAACCATGATCCGAAGGTATAACAGTGATCCTGAGAAAAAATAACATGTACCAAAGTGGAGAAGTAATAACACTGGTGTTCTCTCCTTTGAGAGAAAGAATGGCAGTTTTTGATCAACAGCAGATCAAATCAGATCTGAGACGATGTGTTTTTTTTTTCTTGGAGTACATATTCCCACACTCATTTTTAAAAACACAATCCATGCCTCCCTTCATCACAGTCGGTCCTTGCCGCTATGCTCCCCATCATTCAGCAACTTAGTTGAGACACCTGATACAAAAATAAAGCACATACCAAGGTTAAGCCCTCCCACATCATGAATGACAAACAGAAGGAGGTTGTTGGGATAGCCTCTGTCACATTTATCAGGGCCAAACAGAAGCCCATCCATCTTACCTCTCAGCACCTAAAGGGTTACTCCTCAGGTCTAGTTGTTTCTTTACTGTTATTCTTCTGTTGACGAGGCTTCTTACTGTCGACCACATCCGTCTTCACCTGGCCGAGGGTTCGCAGTAGACACATGGTGTCAAAAGCCTCATCCCCTGCCTCCTGCAGCAACTCCAGCACCTGAGTTAGAATTTTTATTTTTTTTATCATAGCACTTCTGCTAATGGAGCTGCTGTAACATACTTGACTGACATTATAAAAAGCATCCTGCAAACTGAAAGTGCACCTACCAGTGCTGTGACCCACCTGCAAGCACTTAAATGATTTGAGTTCACTCAGGTTCTCCTGCAGGAACAGTAAATAGATACTCAGGTCGTTATAGAAGGGTGTGACCAGCCCTAATGCACCAAAGCCTGGCAGCATTTCATAGGGTCGGAGGAAACTGGAGCTCTGGCGTGCCGGTCCCAGGGCAGCGTACACCACTAAGGGAGCAAGTAATACATACACCCCCAAGTTGATGTAGCTCAGCAGCCTGAAGACACCCACTGCCACCAGTTTACATTGCACCGCTGCCGGCACCATGCTGTCATTCTTTAACACTCCTGTTCGCATGTCGCAGGGAAACTCATCAGTGAGCGAGGCCAGTCGGATATAGTAACCCAGGTAGATGCAGGCCAGCAGCAGAGTGAAGAGAGTCAGACCTCTGCAAACCAGGTACTTCGCCACCAGGCTGCGAGAAAAACGTTTGGTCTTCAGATATTGCTCCACCAAAGGGTACTTAAAGCAGCTCTCAGACAGGTCCAGAGCACTGCTGATGAACAAGATACAGGGGAGCTCAGCATGATGTGGGATTGATATCATACAGTATTTTACAATGTGCATTTACACGTCCCCCAAGGGGATATAACACTCAAAACACCAGAATGACTACACAGACTGATAAGAATCTCTACAGAAGCACTCAGAATATCCTATTAAGCAATGAATCATACACATGCAATTGGATTTGAAGCAAACCTTTCCTTACACAAGTTATTGTCTTTTATCATACTTGTGTTACAGGGGACCACGGTAGCTCAGTGTTCAAGCATGCGCTTCATAAACTGATGAGCCAGATGTGGGTTTGAACCCACTACAGGGCATCAGGAAGGACATCCAGTATTAATCCTCCATGCTCCATCTAAATCCATGCCTACCCCCACCCTTCTCATACATACACACAGCATGGGGACTAATCGTGACACGTAAAAATTGACCTCCCTCTATCATATTTGTCACGGTCACATATATGAAAGCTATGAGGTTTATTTAGTAGGTATGACATGTGATGCCTGGGCGCTGAATGATGCTTACCATTGGCTGTCCTCGCACACCTCTTTGTTGTCTATGGATGCCAGGTTTTTGGCCAGTCGAATGGCCCTATTATAGAATCGGTCGAGCTCCTCCATGATAAAGTTGAGGTCAGAGGACAGATGCGGGGCAGCGGTGAAACGCCAGAACAGGGCAGGGATGTACATGAGGATGGCCAGTAAGAGCAGGATGTATGGAAAGAACTAGAGAAGAGGAAAAATAATTAGTAACTAATATTGATTCACATGAAATAACTTCAAAATCAAACATTTCTGGTGTGGTGGAATTAGCATCACTTATTTTTTTTAAATGAATACATTATGCCCATTTGCATCTAGTACCAATGAGAAAAACATACATCAAAACATTTCCTGTATTTTAAGGTCTCGTTTTGAGTCTTTGCCCTGTAGCCCCCAGTATTTAGCGAGTAAATACATGTAAAGAATAAGAGGTTAAAACTGTAAACCGTCATAGCATTTAATGTAACGGCTAGCCTGAGATACATCAATAGATGAAGATGTTTTTATCTTTAATTTGATTTTTTTAAAACTTTTCTATGATTTTTTTTACTATCTTAACTTCAGATGTATCGGTTTACTTTGGACTCATAATTTTAATGGTAAACTCAAAATGCAGCTGCATCTAGCTTAAAAATCAGGATACTAAAAGATACTGATCCTGAAAAAGATCTCAAAATTATAAACTATAATTCTTTATAGCGCCCAAGCTTCCACACAAATACATATTCCCATACACAGAGGAGTGCCATGTGGTCATAAGTAGCTAGTCATCTGGACAAAGGCTGGGATCTGATCAACCTCAGCTCCATCACCTGCAGGAGGGTGCATGATGTTGAAAGAGAGATACTTTCATGCACTTACCTTGTTGGCAGCACAGCTAGAATCCACCTTCAGAAGTTCTGATGAAAGTGTGTTTCTGTACAAATAGTAGGTATGTATGTATTGGGAAGAACTTGGTGATGTGATTTATATCATGATACAAGCATCATGATTCAGTATATTGTGAGGTATTACGATACTATGAACATAGCAGTATACTGAAATATGTTGTCGTAATTTGAGAAAATCAAAAGCAGGAAAGCACCTCAATGGGTATAAAATTAGTTATCAGAGCCATGGCTACTCCAGTGCACCTGCCACCAAGTGTTTCGAGATGTAAACAGCCCAATTGATTAGTGCAGCTTTAAGAAAGAGAGCATCAATTTCTTCTTCACTTACAAAGCGTCACTAATTAGTGAGTGGTCACCTTTGTTGTAATGTCTATGGAAACAACCACCTTAACCACCATGTGGAGGGCAACTTTGTACCTTATGTAGCCATAGTGGAGAACTTTCAGTTTGTTGCTGTACTGCTGCCCAACAAAAGGAGTCCACGTAGGCCGCCTGTCGCCAGGAAAAGTTAGTCGGTGCGAAACAGCTGATTTGGGTACCTATGTAAGGAGAAGAAATGGCCAAATAAGGTAAAAGATACAATCAAGTTAATACTAAAAGTCTCAGCACTTTGTTCTGTTCTCATGACCTCATTTGATGATGGGCTTGTTTGAGGATAGGTTCCAGTAACTACACATTCCCTGACCTCAGTGCATCTATGTGCAGTGGAAAAGCCCTCTGGGATATTCAATTCCTAGATTGATCTTTGGAGCAAATAGTAGGAATATGAATAATAGCACTGAGGCAGCATTGTTTATTCAGTGGCTACCATTTTGTAATTATAGATTGGACTTTTGAATAAGCTGAACATATCCCCATGAATGACAATGTACTGACAATGCCTTTCTTCAAAATAGTCCTCAATAATCCAGGTAGACAAAAAATCTAAATAATTTGATTCAGATCATCTGAACAGAGTTAACAAACAGGAGGATGTTTGTTAACTCTGTTCAGATGATACGAGTCAAATTATTTTGATCTCTCTTCTTAAGTCTCTCTCTCTCACGCACACACACACACACACACACACACTGTAAATTCTTACTTAAGGGTCCATTGTTTTTTAAAGTTTATTTTTTTCATCAGAACATGTAAGTATGTACATATGATAGTTTGGCTAAATGTGGTTGCTCGATCTCCTTTTACTTCTACATTGCTTATGAATGCAAAAGTGAGTTTCTCTGTGAAAGGTTGCCATTTTACCCCTACCTGCTGTTTGATTTCAGTGGTTAGCCATATCCCAATTTTTTTTAAGTTGAACATACTTCCTTTTGTTTCTAGAGGCCTCACTGTGGTGATAATATGCAACCCCAGCAAGAATTTTGGTTTTGATGGTAAACTGCAAAAAAAACTACCCAATGACCAACAATGACCAAGCACACACCAAAAAACTGCAGGTGCAAGCCAGGCCCTACTAGGGTAATGGACAAAACTGCAATTTAGATAAGATATTTCCATTTTAGGCACCAATTTGTTTAAACCTTGTAATCTTCTTTTACCATCTACATTACATATCTTAGTAACATGGGAGATATTTTTTTACAAGACCTGCTGATAACGCACTACACTTGGGGAGCACTTGGTGGCTGGTCTTGGTAGATAAAATGACAGCAGCTACAGAATGTGGCAGGAGCTAAAGAGGATTAGACCAGTCATCTCTTGTGACGATGTGGCCATATCATGATCAATGGTATGTGAAAGAAGATCATACCATGGCTTGTCTTAAACATGTTTTCTCACTAATGGGTGTAGCCATCAGGCATCCTTATAAGCATCAAGTGTGGGGTTTCTATGAAGCTAAAGAGCCTATCTTGACCACCTCTTTGTCTGGAAGTGGCGCGTTGCAACCATAAGGGTGGAGTCTCTGTCAGTATACCCACCTCCTCTTTAGCAATATCCCCACCTCTTTTCCTGGCCATTTAACTCAAATATAAAACTCACAACACCCAAATTGGACTAAACTGCCGACTTCTAGTGACAAGGTAGACGTGGATGAGACTGGGCAGCAGAAGAAAGGCGTCTTATCTCGTAAACAACTGCTCTGCCTGTAGAACAAGATACATGTCTGACTTACCTTCTACGTCACGTTTATTTGCAACGGCAGACGGACTTGGCGTAAAATATTGCACATACATTTCGTAAAACATCTTGAAAGACAACTCACCTACTGACACCTCTTGGGCGAACGCAAGGGAGATGAGAAACAAGGGAAGACCGACCGCTAGAAATGTGACGATTTTGTCCATAGCCAGCTCCAGACGCAGTCCCTTGTATTTCGTTTCTGCTGGATCCTTCAATAAAAAGTCGGAGAAGACGTATTCTGTAGCTACGTGGGCAATCGCCATGATAAAAGAGAACAAAGGGCCAGTATTCTCTAATTATAAGTAATCAATTAATTTCCCATGTCAAAAAAGTAAACCAAAGTTAAAGGTGGTTACAGGTCCCTAAAACGGCTAATAGATTGCTATGAATATGCGCCAAGATGCATTTCTCCATTCTAAGTCACTACTGTTATTGATTGTACCACTTGTCCCGATACTGGGACCAGATAGTTGGGTACCTCCACACCGGAGACTCTCAATGGGCGGGGTAACTGTCAATCACCTTTTCATTTGACGAATCAGAGACCGGGACCTCTGGGCCAATGAAATATTAATTACACCAATCATCTGTTAGAACCAGCTGTCAATCATTTTATAATTTGGCGAATCGGGTGACAGAAGGCGGGACATCGATTTTCACAATATACATTATAGAAGAAATTTTAATCATT
>OMLC01057116.1:0-13400 GCA_900302585.1 Regalecus glesne
TGGCTGTGATCCAGTAATGTCATTAACACTGTTAGCAATACTGCACTCCAACTAATGGATGCACACTCATGCATGTTTTCATGCAAACATACTCACACACACGCCATTGTACACAGACACAGTGTTGCATAAACTGCTCTCCTTGGAGCTAATTTGCCCAGCAGTGGAGAGGACATAAGAGGTCAGCACCCCTGACGTACTAAAAGAGGAATTGTAGCACTGCTCAAATCACTAGAAAGCCAAATATTTTCCCGTATAACCATTTCACTTTTGCCCTCATCCTAACAGCAAAATGGACCACCAACCTATAAGATGCATCGGTTATATGTCCACGTAAAATTATAATTCTGCAAAATTATAGATAAATTAATTTGCAGACACCGAATCCCCAAGCAATTGGGCCTTCAGTCTCTTGCTCAAGGACAGTTCAACATGCTTTCTTTAGAAACCAGGGGTCAAATCACCAATCTCCAGACTACTACAACACTGCCCTGCCTCCTGAACTATGCCGCCTCTTAACGATTATTGTGTAGCAAATATACTACTGATATTACTACTAGGATATGATTATTCCATATTAAATGTACTTAAGTGGTACTAAAATGATATGACTAGCATGTAGCATTCTCCATCCATTTATCATCGTCGAATGCTTATCCGGCATTGGGTCGCGGCGGTATCCGATTTCAGCCGGGAAAGTTTTCCTTTCCCTTGCTACATCAACCAGCTCTGATGAGGGCCCTGGGCTTCCTCCAGGCAGGGTAGTTTCAGTTCTCTCCTTGAGTTTCATGGGGTCTTCTTGAACCATTCTTGATCTGGTCCCTCACATGAAACCAGTTTGCCATGGGAGACCCTACCAGGAGCACGAGGCTCCAGACAACACAGCTGTCAGGTTCATAGAGACACTCAAACCTCTCCACCACCATAAGGTGATGGTTCTTTGGAGAGGATGTAGCAATCTTTCAGAAAAAGTAAAACTACAGCATCAAACAGGTACTGCAAACACGGTGCTAAAATAGCTTTGAAGTGGTTGTCTACTACACAGCTCTGCCTCTTCAGCTTTCAAATTGTATCTAAGAATAAGTAGATTACTGGATAAAGTTATGAGTGTCTCCTGCTTGGATCAGAGGTTTCACTCCTCGTGTGTCAGCTATACTAAAACTTATGCAATTGTGAGGCTCTTTGTATTGAAGCTTTCACCAACAACTTTGGTTAGTTGTGTCTCTGTTTGTTTTGGGTGGTGTGTTTTTCTTTGTGTGTGTGTCAATAAGCGCATGGAGTGTCTGAGTGTACATTTAGACAGCCCTGAGGTCATTTTTCCACACTGGGTTTTGAAAAGGCTCTTGTTAATGTCAGACATGATAGTAACCCACCACTGGCTGCAGGGTGTCAGATAGTAGAAATGGTGAAGCCCAGTTTGATCACATGCAGAGAAGAACCCGTCATGTTTGTTATACTGATGTCATCGCTCAGCTTCCTGAAGATGTTGTTATTGCCAATTACAACACGGGGATAGTATTGGATAACTGATGTGACCACATGGCGTTTGACACCCCCTGGTAGACATGCCATCACTTGCTGTTGTGCACTTTCAGTAGAAATGAGTTTACTTGTACTTCATTAGGAGATTAGCAGACCGTCATGACTGCCGGGCTTTGCTGCTACACGATCATATCACTTTGTGCAGGAGTCACATTTCATACTTACAGGGCTAACGTGGCATGGAGGGTACTTATATGTTGCCTATGCCTTTTAGATAGAGTGTCAGTTATTTGAGCAGAGTTGATGGATGGGTGTGACGATTTCTTTGACCAACAAGTGTCTGTCATAGCTTGTTAGATGCCTAATCTATACTTAGTGGGTAAACAGTCCCTTCTGAAAAGGCTACTGCATCTGCCACCCCATCCAAAACAAAAGCAAAACCTGTGTGTATATCAAAGCTTGGGGGGGTGCATACTTTATATTTGCTCACCTGCTGCTTCTATTCTTGGCTGACTTTTAGTGGCTCCACTAGAAAGTAAACACATCATCCCATTTGGTATATTTTAAGTTGAGTCCATTTTATTTGTATAGCCCCTTATCAAATATTATAAATATGTCTCAGCGGGCTTTACGCCAACACAACATCCTGTCCTTAGAACTTCGTATCAGATAAGGAACTACTCCCTTAAAACCTTTTAACAGGGAGATAGCTCAGGGAGAGCAACGGAGGACGGATCTCTCTCCCGAGATGGACAGACGTGCAATGGATGATGTGTATACAGAACAAAACACAACTTTCAGCATACAACACTGACAGAGAATAACATAATTGTAACGGAATTACAAGATATATGAAGATTATGATGAGGAGGATGCCAAACAACAGTGAGACTATAAAATAAGGGTGACGACTAACTTGAAAGCTTACAGAAACATGTAAAAATTAAGCCATTATTAAAACAGAGACTCTTAAAAAATACAATTACCTTGTCCTATGAGTCTTTATCAAGGCCAAGATCTCCTCTGAATTGTTTTTCAGTCCAGTTTATGAAGAAACCACAAAATGTACTTGCTCCTGAAATAAGTTAAAACTATTTGATGACGGCATATCGTCTTTGCTCCACTGGAGCAGATGGATCAGCTCCTTCTGACTTTAATTCCACTTAAAAAGAAAAAAAAAACACCATTCTCAACAAATGAAGAGGAGATTAGCCATATTATGTAGTTTTCTTTGATGCATATGTTTATATTTCTAATAAAATTCAGCCATGTAATATGTCCGGCACAACACTGACCCTCTTCCTCCTGTCTTTGTGGGTAGTACTTGGGGCACAAGTTGTCCACGTTTCCTCAAAAGCTGCCTCTGCTTAGTTGATGCTTTTTTTCTACAAATCCCCTGCACGTCGGTCTGCAATACCAAGCCTCAGGCTCAAAGGTCCAGATCGAGAAGTGTTTCCATACTGAGGCATTTCTGCATGAACACATGTCAAAAACTCCTAGGCAAATGATGCTAGTTGCCCCTAAAAGTCGCTGTGGTTCTGCAGTGACGTTATTGGTTGTAATACCCCAGCCTTTATCTTGCCAGAGACTGACAGATCCATGTTAGCAGCAGCTTTTGAGCAGTTGCCTGCTGTTAGTCTTTATCAGCACCCCAAGCGCGTGGGCATGTGTGCGTGTGTGTGCGCTTTAGAGCGGAATATTCCATAGCGTGTGTGGGTGGTGACTGTAAACTTTAAAAATGTGGTTTTTTTTATCCTCTCTCTCTCTGTCTGTGCCCCCCCCCCTTTACCCCTCTCACACACAGAGGAGCACAAACCCACTCAACAGGTCTATCTATTCTGCAGCTCTTCTCTAGTCTCACAGTCAACATGATGGTGCAGTCTGATGCTGGTTTGAGGCAAAGATAAAACGCTGAGCAAAATCTGCAAGATACAGAACTTTTCTGAGCGCCTCATAACACTGTATTTGTGTTTGTAAAATTGGAACAGAGAGAGCGAATAACAGGACGGTTGATAAGGATACTATGACCGCATCACAGTAATTGTTGGCAAAGAAATGGACATCTCAACACACAAACACCATCTCCTGTCTCACCTCGTGCTGGTGTGCAGTTAGACCCACAGAATCTCTCTTTATCACTCACTCACAGAAGGGGGGGTGTGTGAAAAAAGGATACACACCAAACTCGGCTCTTCTCTCTAGGGGGTCAATGTGACCCGATGCCAACAGGAGTACAGTAAGATGAGGTAGGGTATGTTGTGAGGCCACCGATGGGGAAGGAGGGGTTACGTGGTACTCTATGTATTGATTTTAATGTAGATAGGGGGGTGTTGGTATTTAATCCAGTTTGGTTTTTTTTCATGGATGGGGTGTTGTTGATCAGTAATGATGTGAACCCTGTGCAGAAGTGGGTCAAGGCTCCTGTCGGTGTGGTGTCTTGTCAAGACATCACTGCATCCCACGTCAAAACGCTGACCTCTGTCAAAATCATATAGGCCAGATTTGCATAGACTATTGGAGAAATGTCAGGTCGGTTACTTACAATGCACGCAGATGAAAATTATATGTTACGCTGCACTCGCATGGAATGTGGTACATGGCAGTCAGTAAACTAGAAGTTGTTATTGTGGACGAGAGCAGGACGATAAAATCAGACGACCCCGGAAGATATGTCAAAAACTGCTACCGGCACTGCCAGCCAAAGTTAAAAGACGTTAACTTCTTACCATCCTCCACGAGCTGGTGCTCTTGATGTTTTGGGCTTTCCTTCTACAGCGAGTAGTGTACATATGGGATTGTGGTAGTTCCATGCCAATGATTTTTGCTGCTGTCTTTACAGTCCTTGGCAGCAATCTGCAATCCGGAGGAGTCAGGTTGCCAAACCACACGGTGACACAGCCTGTCAAGACACTCTCCATGGGACTGCATTAAAAGTTTGTGAGTTTTGATGCTCACACCAAAACACTTGGGACGCCTCACAAAGTATGGTCTTTGCTGAGCCTTCAGGATGCAATTGGTGTTGAAAGACCAAGTGAGGGTGTTTGTGATGATAAATCTAAAAGCATCCACAATTTCAACAGATGACCCATTGAAGGAAATAGGAATGATTTTCTATTTCTATCAGTAAGTCATCTATTGAAATCTAAATTTGTCATTGTCGAATCTAAATATGCGTCTCAGCTGTTCTGTCGCTCCCACCACATACAGAATCAGCACTGGTTTACATTTAGGAAGCTGTTGTTCTCTCTTTGATTGACTGGTGGACATCTTCTTTGCTTAGACAAACATAACAGTTTTTAAAGTGGGATTTCTCCCCCATTGCTGATTGCAATTTCACAGTCTCAGAAGGCTAACTTGTCTTTTTTCACATCCTCCCTGGTGAACTTGATGTGGTTGTTCACAAAGTTATTGTGTTCGGTGAAACGTGGTGCTTCATCAACAAATCTGAACCAATGGCTTGGTGGTTCCCCTGGATAGGAGATCAGAGCTCTTTCTTCCCCTTCCTCCATATACATGTAGAAACATTTTTCCCAGAACTGATTCAACTCTGAAATGTACTTACTTGGATTATTGAGCATGCATCAACACACTTTTATGGTGAGAAAGTGCATAGACAAAAAAGCATCTGCCAAGCAGATGTTCTTAGTAGCTAGATGACAACTGTCAACTGGAGTTTGTGATCTTGACACCTCCGTGACACAAACCCATCTCTTGCAGATTTGCAGGTTTATCGGCCTCCTCAGTTGACATGTTTGAGGAGTCTATCGGAAGTTACTAAGGTGCTGTTTGGCAGCGAGGTTCATGAGTCATCTGGAAAATAAATGGAGGTTGCTCCAAACCAAAGCACTCCTACCTACACTGAATTCACATGCCTTTAATCTAGTGACATTATCTAACCTCAGGTCAACAAAATGATTGAAGAAGTAAAGATGACTACCTACACTGCAGTAGTGGCTATTGCCTTGCTCAAAGTGTGAGTCTGGTTCTTTTATGGTGAGAATCAAAGTCCAATTTCTGGGACTCCTAACCCATTGCTGTTTAGGTAGGACTCGTGCGTGCGTGTGTGTGTGTGTTCCTTGAACATGATGTCGCTGATGTCCTTTGCGAGGGCGACTTTGTAGGGTTAGAGCGAGGGTCAGATTAATCTTGAGTGTGTGGTCTAGGTTTAATTAAAGAATGAATCAGTTATTCCTAGCTCATAACTAATTTCTTTGTGTGTGTGTGTGTGCGTGCGTGCGTGCGTGCGTGCGTGCGTGCGTGCGTGTGTGGGTGTGTGTGTGTGTGACAGAAGTCGTATTACATCATATTCATACCAGCCGGTGTAGTATGACTACTACAAGCCATCTGTGTGCTGTGAGGAAGATATTTTTCATCTACGCTTTTGCACGTTGATACACATGTGCACCCCCCCCAACCCATCTGCACTCACTGCACTGCAGCAGCACTGCACCATAACGCACACATTCTCTCTCTGTCTCTTTTTCTCCTTCTTTCTTTCTTTTTCTCTCCATTACCCTTTTTTCTGATCCCAGCCATCTGTTTCCCAGAGCTTGGAGTACTGTCTTTCAGGAAAAGGATATTATTGACTGGGATAGGAATACTACTGATATATGTGTGTGTGTCTGTGTGTGTGTGTGCGCGTGCATGTGCGCGCCGATTCGCCTCCCAGCAAGGGCACTGGATTGTATTGTCAGCCTATCTCACCCTTTTGCATTTGTTCCCTCAGAATACACAGGCACTGAAGGTGGATAATTGAATTATATCAATTCATTTTATATCATCTGCATCTTTCCATACATCTATTTTCCAACCAGATAACTAATAAATGGCAGAAAACATGGGATTCAGATTGTAATATAACATTAGTAAAGAATCAATCGCACCATGAGAGTCTACAGTCAGAACAACTGGGCAGACATGGATGACCAGCCAGTCTTTCCTGTTTCATAGCTCAAGTCATTCCTCTTTAGCTGGGGAGTTTGCACACCTTAAGCACATTTTGTCTTGATACATGCTCAATAATCCAGGTAAGGGAATCACAACAACGGGGAAGGGATGCAGGCAGTCGGCTCAGACTGAAGATGTCACCTTTTTGAGGGACGTAACGTATCTGAATTAACTTCTGATCCAGTTGAAACATTTCAATATTTTTTTGGTCATAAGCACATTTCACCCTTCTCATGGAGAAATGGTGTCCTGGAGGTTTGTGAGATCGTCATGTGACTTGAGACTCACAGGTTCAACAGTCACAGCACATGGGCATCCTGTGGACATGTCCCAGGATGATATATTGAAACCCTATCTGCAAACTTGCCACCTGAATCTAAACATCGGTTGAATGGCTAAATGGAGATGAACCTGTTGGATTGAAACTGAGATAGTCGCTGCCAAGATCGTTATCGTTGTTGTTGTCAAAGTGTGTTAGTGACATCCTATAGTCCCACGGAGCTCATTTCCATGATCAGATATCCTTGTTTATTCTCCTCGCTGCTTTCGACATATAGCTAGCTAGTCGACAAGAGAACGATTGAATTAAGCCACAGATTCAGCCATGCCTCTGTTTACAAACAGCTGGCTCTATCCCTTCAGATACGGACTTGCTTATTTTTCTGTGCTTTTGGTATAACTCAGTCACTCCCTCTCTGTCCTTTACTCATCATCTCCTTCATACTGTGCAATTCATTCATTTTCTCTCTTTTCTTTCACTCTCAGCTGGTCACCAAATCAGAAAGATAAGTTAATAGCAGCTAAAACAAAATCATTAGATACATTTAGATTGAGAGAAAGAAAACATTAAAAGATGTTAAGAAAAATACATCATTTGGATATTTAAAAAATCATTTACACGATCAATGTGGCCTTTATCAAATGGTTTAGTTGCAAGAGTTTCACATTTTATGACATTTCAAGGGCTATTTCTCCTACTACTACTACTACTACCACTACTGCTACTACTTTTGGTTATTCCTATTAGTGGTCGCCACACCAGATCATCCATTTCCATCTCTTCCTTGACTCTGGATCGTCCTCTTTCACACCAGTAACCTGGATGTTCTCCTTCACCTCATCCATAAATCCCCTCTCTGGTCTCCCTCTTTTCATCTAACCTGGCAGCTCCATATTCAGTATCCTTACCCAGTATATCCAGTATATCTTCTCCACAGCTATCCAAACCATCTCAGTATTGCCTTTCTTGCTTTGTGTCGAAACCGTCTAACCTGAAAATACTATTGGTGCACCTCAAGTCAAGGTTCTAGGGCCTTTCAGTCTTTCTGTTAACAATTTGCCGAGTAACTGTCCATCTAACGTGACTTGCCAGATGTATGCTGACAATACAGTTCTGTATGTACATACTAAAGACAATCATCAAGCTGCACAAAAATTATCAGACGTTAAAACTGAATTATCCAACTACCTGGAATGTTCTAATTCATATATTAAATTGTCAAAAACTCTGTATGTTTTTATGTAAATAGGCAAGTACTGAAATAAACCCTGATGTGTTTATACTCATAACAAAGCTTGAATTGGTACAAGATTTCAAATATCTAGGAATCATAGAATCACAGCCCGGCTTCAAACAAGTGAAAATAATTGTGAATTAATTTAATCCGTCCAACTTCAGATACATTAGAAATTATTTAACTATCGATTTAAATTATATTTTAATGCACTGATTGTGCTACATATGACTTACTGCATAACAAGTTGGGCACTGGCATTCAAGTCCACACTATAGCCTGTTGAAACTTTATAAAAAAGTTCTAAAAATTCCATCCAAAAAGCCCAATGAGTACCATGTGATTTTTTTTGTTGATATGCTGAGCTGGGAAAATGTAACATGCAGATTCTACCTTTGGTTTATAAAATCCTTCTTGGTCTAGTCCCACTTCCTCTAAAGGAGTTTAAAATTAAAAACTCAAACAGGTCACCTAGGGAGGGCTCTATAGATGACTGTCTAGTTCCACTCCGAAAAAAAGTGTTGGCATATCAAGCCTTGCAGACCTGAGGCACAATACCAAGTGCTATAAAGGATTTTTCAACCCTTGCTTCATTTACTAAACATTTGAAGACATGATTACTGGATATTCAAAACTGCTCCCATAACCCATCTTGAAACCTTTGGAGGTCTCTTGATGCATGCTCAATAATCCAGGTTAGGGAATCACAAAAAGAGGTAAATCGGTTCAACTGGATCAGAAGTTTATTCAGAAACGTTTCGTCACTCAAACAGGTGACATCTTCAGTCTGAGCTGAGTATCTGATCAGAATCAGGTCTGATCTGGATCAGAATAAAATTCTGATCCAGTTGAACCGATTCACCCCTTTTGGGGCTTTGGAGGTGTTGTATGTATTTTATAGGTATGGGTGTATTTCATGTGGAACAGCTTTTTTTTATTGCGCAGAGTGAGTTTCTGGGTTACAACAAGATCTAATTTGTGTTTGTGCTATTTGTCATTTACAGTACACATCTGCCGGATAAAATATCATTAGGATGCTGTTCATTTTAATACATATCCACTGGGAGTTTTATCATTGCGGTTTAATGTCTGCGCCTTCACATTGCCAAATATTTTTTTATACTTCATTTACGCACAAGTGGCCGCTTAGCTTCATCCATCATATTTTTATTTTCAAACTGCTGTTTGCAAAGGACGAATGTTCCAGTTAAACAGCTGTGAAGATAAACTTGATAAAGCATGCAGAACATGAAGGCAAAACACAAATCACAGGTAGACTGAGCCACAAATTTGGATGATGAATGAGAAAAACTGAAATGAATCCACCACAGCACTTATGGAATGCAAAGAGCATTTGTTATATCATAACCAAATAAGTATACTACAATTATCAGGCCAGACTTATTTATTTATTCATTAGCTACTTAACACAGTCTCATGCCAGGTTATACATAGTAATAACTCGCATAGGGGCAAACTATTACACATTGACCAGTCTACATTAGCAAAGAGGACGGGTCAGTTACACCCATGAATTATTTCCATGTCAGTGTTGAAGCTCAAGTCAAAATTGTCTGGGTACAACTCTTGGTATGTGAGTTTCCCATTTATTTTCAAAACCAGTTGTTTAGAAATGATGCAGCCATTCGCACATATTGAACACTCAATGGTGTGAATAATTCAGAGTAGCAGGCATACACCAGGCTTTTCACTTGTGTCCTCTGTATTCACATGACAGATGCAGAGAAAAGGTTTGAATAAGACTAAGCCTTACACCAGTACATAGGGGAGAGTGTGAATGCCCCCCCCTCCCACACACACACACACACACACACACACACACACACTTGTGTGTGTGTGGGAGGGGGGGACAGGTCGAGGAAGAGTGATCACTCGTGCCCCATTTCCAGGGAGTGTGACAGATAATCTGGTCTTTCACACAAGAATAAACACCCACTAAAATAGAGTAAGCCTGTGTGTGTTTGTATTGGACAGTGTCCGTGTGGGTGTGTGGATTCAGGAAAGGTGCGTCTGTGTACATCCGTGTTTGTATGAGAAAGACACGGCACAGTTAACCTGCTCTTGACCTTGAACTTTAGCAGCATCTTCTCCCCCCCCTTCCCTCACTCTCTCTGTGCTGCATGCTGGTGGTGAGGGTGTTGGATGTGTGAGTGGCACAGAGTTTTGTCTTGTTTTTTTACAGGATTTCCCCCTGTATTCTTCATCTGTTCTGGGTGCATGGTCAGGTGAGCTTTTCTAATATCTATTATTGAGTTTTGGGCGGGGGTTCTGTGGTTTTGTCAGAGGGTTTTTCAGGAGCAATAGCGTCCTCAAGGAGGCCACTGCCATCCATTCATTATGGACCATTTTAATGTCAGTGAGATGATTCTGAGCGGTGTAGTTATCAGGGACATCTGCAGTGCTGTTTCACGATTGTCTGTTCTCTACCAGAATTATGGTGTCGAAAATTGATTACGTATTCAGATGTAAAATGTAAGCTCAAAATCATTCGTTTTAGCTTCTCAGTTTGTTGTCAATGCAATGTGTTCATTCACAGTTCAGTCCAAATTTTTAAACCACACTTTCCCTTTCAAAACTAAAACTAAGCTGGCAAACACAAACTAAATCAAATAATATTAGGTATGAAAAATAGTATGAAAAACATGTATTAAAAGAAAACAAACAATGAAATTGCAAGGAATTTTGGGAACACCGAAATTTCCCATAGGGCTACATACACCGTTGACTTCACCATAAACAGGACAAGTGAGGAACCACACATTCAATCATCTGGTAGCTCAGGCAGAACAGTCACTCGGCTAGATGCATGGAGTTTGAAACAGCCCACTGCTAGACAGTACACATGGGTCAGGGTGAGTGCAGCCAGGCTTGATAGGTTCTACATATCAAAGTCAATTTCATCCAGTCTAGTTAGTAGCTCCATTATCCCAGTTGGCTCGACTGATCACCATCTCATCACTGTAGATTGGATCATTTCTCCACAGCAGAAAGTCAGGTCATATTGGCATGTCAACAACAAGTTGCTGTAGGATAGCATCTGTCAACTTTGAATGGTTTTTGGTCTTCTGACAAAACAAAAGAAAAACTAATCTAATTTGCTGAGGTAGTGGTGGGAAATGGACAAGGTGCAGATTTGTGTCTTCTGTCAGCAGTTTACATGTCAGTTCATTGCTAGGCTTAAAGCAGAAGTTCAAGAACAAGAGGACAGCATGAGGAACATTGAGCGTACTATGAGCAGTAATCCAGACGTTGTTGTTGGTGGTGTGCAGCAAGAAAAAAGACTGGAGCTTAGGAATTTTATCCAGAAGAGGGTGAAAGGAGCCCTCGTTGGGTCTCGTTTCCTCACTTGGACATGGACACCCTGAGCTCTTTCTTCTTCAGTCTGGGGAAGACTGTTGTTAGGAGCAACCTGATGATATCCCTAAAGCTCCCCGGTGGCAGGGTGACGACAGATCCAAAGGAAATGAGGATTCGTGTTGTGTGCTGTTTTGTTTTTTTAATCGTCATTCTTTGGAGCAGCGGAATGTGATCAGGACCTGCAGACCTGCTGGAGGGATTTCCTCAGCTCAGTCCTGAGGAAAAGGCAGACCTGAACAGAGAACTCCACTTGGAGGAGCTAACTGTAGATGTTGATCAGATGACTTCAGGACAGGCTCCACGGATGGATGGGCTCACCACAGACTTTTCATGTGTAGCTGATGCCATGTAAGAGAGCAATTCTGTCCCAGCTCCCTAAAAAAACAGATTTAGCTTTCCTGATCAACTAGAGGCCAGTGGGTCTTCTGTACTCAAACTGCTATAGAGAGCTTTCCAGAGAACTGTCAAACAGACTAAGAGACCATAAGGGTATCTTTGTTCACATGGACCAAAGGCACTGTCTACAGGGCAGAACAATAATGCACAATCTTTTTCTTTGTCGAGATGTGTCTGACCTGTGTCAACTTGATGAACTCGACACTGATGTTCTCTCCTTAGATCAAAAAAGAGCATTTGAGAGGCTGGACCATGGCTATTAGTTTTCAGCACTTAAGGCTGGTTGTAGTGACCATTTTTTTAATCATTGGTGGGGTTATTGTATAGTGGTGCTGAGTGTTCGAGGAAGGTTGGGGGAGGGTCTAGCCAGCCAATCCCTGGGCTGAGGGGGATAAGGAAGTGTTGTCTCATCTCTGAGCAGCTTTACAGTCTTGCTATTGTACCTCCGCTGTACAGGCCTAGAAGCCATTTCAGCTGCGGCTTGCACCATCAGCAACTAAACCAAGCATTAATAGGGGGGATGTGGAGGCTCCACAAGACGGTAGTCTCATCAGCAAAGGTAAATTGGGCAGAGAGTGAGGCCTTACAAGTGCGACAGTGGAGACTGGGCAGCACCCCGTCAGCCTGCACGTCTGCAGTGGGGCAGAAGAGGGATGAAGGTGTTGGGAGTATTTTTGGACACAGAGGATTATCAGAGGCAGAATTGGGAGGGTGTGATAGTGAAAGTGTGTGCCAAGTTGTCTAAATGGACATGATCGCTACCCCAGCTGTTGTATATGAGTTTAGTCTTGGTTGCCAATAACTTGGTTGTTTAATGGCGTGGCACAGACTGATTGTTCTACCTCCACCATGAGGCCTGATTGGAACCATTCAGCAACTTCATTTGGTCATTGTATTCCTAAAAGGAGAATGTCTCCTGCTTTTAACTCGTCCTATTGTATGGGGGCGATAGGCAGCTGTAGCACCAGGGGAGCAGTTAAGGCTTCAGTGACTTGTTCAAGGACACTTCAACATGCATTCTGAAGGAGCCAGGGATTGAACAAGTGACCTTCCAATTAATAGATGACCTGCTCTACCTCCTGAACCATGCTGCCCCTTTAGTGCGACCCCTGCAGCAGGCCGTAGTGGACTTTTTATGGTCAGGGCAGTACTGGATCAGAGCCACTGTCTTCTACTCGGCAGTGGAAGGAGGAGGATATGGTTCCATGGATATTACCTCTTGGGTGATGGTCTCTAGACTGCTCAGACTGTTGTACCACTGTGGTGTGCAGTGACCACACACAGCCAAGCTCATCCTGCAGGCAGCTGGTCAAAGGGGTCACAGTGAGCAACTGTTTCTCCTGAGGCTAGAGGAGGCAGATCTGACAGGCCTGTCACCTTTCCACACCTCTGCCCTGAATGCCTGTATAACATTCTGAAAGCCACTAGGGAATCTGCTGCTCCAGCTGATCTGTGCCTGTTTGAGGAGCCACTGTTTAACAACAGCTTCATTCAGCCCTGGACCCTGTCCTCTGCCAGCATAAGAACTTCCCTCACAGAGCATGTTAGCTCCACATGGAGGCATGTCGGTTTTGTTCACAGTGTGACGTTCTAACACATTGCTTTTTTCTAACACACATCTGTCTCCCTTCCTCTCTATCTCCTTCCTTTTCTACTTTCTGACTGCTCAAGAAGGCCCCCCCC
>OMLC01057117.1:0-12861 GCA_900302585.1 Regalecus glesne
CACACACAGCCCTATGAATATCCTTCAGTGCTCAACTCCCCTTTTGTATCTCCCTTCTATTCATTCCAATATCTCACTTCTCTATCGCTGGCAGGAGTAATGATGACGCTTTGGTAAATAAGAGAGAGAGAGAGAGAGAGAGAGAGAGAGAGAGAGAGAGAGAGAGAGTCTTTTCCTGCAGGAGGAGCAGATGGATCTCTGTGAGAGGCAGAATAAAAGACTAACACACCTTAGTGGACGCCAAGCTCCTGTGTGCAGTGTGGTGTAGCATGTTGTTTGTTCATGTTATTGGTCCAGGCCAAAGCAATTTTTCCATTTTGTTCCTGTGCTGAGCAGTGAGAAGTAAACACAATGTCCAAATTCCCTCTGATTTCCAGCCCTCATGTGCATATTGTGTGTGTGTTGGTCCAGCAAACAACACGGAGCTCTTGGGAAACTAGTGTGTACGCTCATTTTACCCCACAGTACCTCCTACCATCACTTTATATGTTCTGTGCTCCTAACAGTGAGCCAATTGCATAGTGTGGGATCTTTGACCATCATCCTCAAACCATTTCCGAACAATATGTGCTGCAAGGACGTGGTCACAAACGGACTGTATGTCGTCAGACAACACCCTGTAGGAGTTGGGTAAAAAGACTGAGATTTACCTGTGTGATGAAGAGCTAGTAAAAGCTCTCTCTTTGTTCATTCACAACGACCACAACTACCCTCGTTGTCGCACAAAAACGACGTCATCAACCGTCTAGCAACGATTGGAAGAGCACAACATGGATGCAAACATGGACGAGATCGACGTGAATTATTACCGTATAAACGTGCTAATTGTCTTGTGAGTGAGGGAGCACTAGAAATCATTTTGGTTTCTTTAGCTGTGATGCCCCCCAGAAATGCGAATATACGTTTCCTAAACCGTTTGCGGCTACGCAATTCGCTAGGCAAAAATAGAAGTCATGTGACAGTGGATACAGGCCCTGATTGGCTGATTGGGGATACCTTCTTCCATGTTAGAGCAACGGCCCCACAAAATGTCGGTGTGCGTTAGTGGTGTGCAGTGTGGTGGGGCAGGGAATCCTGCTGGAAGAGGCCACTGCCATCAGGGAATATCATTGGCCCGAAGGGATGTACCTGGTTTGTGGCAATGTTGAGGCAGGTAACATATCGAATCTTTACCCATCAAATTACATCCTGTCTCGTTGTCTGATTTTCTCCCTTGCTAATTCCCCTCCATCTCTCTTTCTAGCTGTTACTGTAATAACTATCTTCACAGCACTTCCGTCTGACACGCTCATTCCCTGGATGTCTTGGTGGTCTCAAGTCTGAACCATTTGCTATTGCCCGTTTGTTGAAATCGAGAGCTGAATGGTCAAGTAAATTCTGTTTTTGCAGTTTGTGTATGTCACTACGGAAAAAGCAGCCTGCTAAATGTCTAAAATATCAACTATCGTCTGATGATATGAATCAGATAAGGTTGAGTTGATGCAGATTGTTGTGTCTTTAATGATCCCATAGCCTCAAACACCATGGTGTACCAGTCTGCCCTGATACGGGTCAAGAACCTGTGGAAGGGGTGGAACATTTAGATTAAGATACATATGCAGTGTGGCTGGATATATAAACTTCTCAGACCAGGATTGTGATGCATCAGTCATCCAGTCACTTCATCAACTATTAGGTTATCAGGTGGCAGAAGTTAGGGCCGTGGTAGCTCTGGTAGAGTGTGTGCTTTGAGAACTGACAAGCCAGAGGCTGTTGGTTAAAACCCACCACAGGACATGAGGCCTCAATCACTCATGCTCCATCTAAGTCCATGTCCATGCTCACAATATGGAGGCTTGTCATGACATAAAAATGGACTTCTCTTAACTAAAAGTGATTGAAGAATTATTATATTGTATGATGTTCCGATGCATGACCACAAGAATTATGTATATATGGGTGTGTATGACAAAATAAGAATGTTTGTATGTTTTCTGTAAGATGTAATGAACTAGCTCCTCACCCTCAGACACTCCATCAAAGTTAACCTGGGTATCTGCAGAAGCTCCTTGCCTGGCCATTTACAACAATAGCCCTTGGAGCTGTCATTGCCTTTGGAGCTGCCTTTTCCATATCTGGAAGCAAAGTAAGAACTGAACAGTCCCACTTAAAATGCCTCATCTCAAAATGTTTTCATCTTTTCAGCCTGTTCTGCAATAACTAAAAGGTCATAAGAGGCCCATTTTACATGCCATGATTAGTCCTCATGCTGTGGGGGTGGACATGGATTTGGGGGATTAAGGCCATATGCCCTTCCGGATGCCCCGCAATTGATTTGAACCTGCTGCCTCTGGCTCATCAATTCCTGAACTAAGCACACTAACCACTGAGTTATTGTGACCCCAATAACTGAAAGGTCATAAGATGTCATATGTACTGGGCATCATAGACTGCTGAACACCTTGTCATGAAACTTGTATTTCCTGCTTTATTTATTGTAGGTTGTACAGCAAAATGGAAAAAAATATAAAGTGGAGTAAACCACATGGACTGGTAGCAGCTGGAAGTTGTAAGTTCAACTTAAAAATCCATAGATCAATTAAATAAAAACTGAAAATGGAGCTGGAGCATCAAATTTAGTTTTTACATCTGTGGATGCAGCATTTTCACTTGGACACATCTCAAACAAAGCTCTAATCCGTGACTAGAATTTAATTTCCTTCATCAGCATGTCCTCAGCATTTATTTTTTTTACTTCGTTTTTTATGTAGCATGGGGGCGCCATTACTCTTGCTTTTGCTCACATTACTAAGATAGAATATCCAGCAGTTTTCTGTCAGTCAGCTGCTAACATTAGATATTCTTCAAATCACACACAGGTTGGCCATTGCTATCCAAACGCCAAAGACTCAAATCCAATCCAATGAGCAGCCTTCATCCACCTTTGATGATGCTTCTCTGTCAGCCATCATCCCTATACCTGTTCCACCATTAAGGTGTTGGTGCTCCTTGTCAGGGACCTCCCCTTGACCTTACCACTATGGATGACCCTACCAGGACCATTGCTCCAGATGTCATTGCTCTCAGGATCTCAGGACCGTGCAAGCTTCTCCACAGGTCACAATCCACGAAGAAGAATTCAAAAGATATACCATATACAGGTATCACTTTGGAGAAATAAGCTCATTCAGGATGGCTCGACTGTGTAAATGATTAAGTCTTTATTGATTCTAGCAATTCACATCATACACCAGTCAGCCAAAACATTATCCATATGCATAATATTGTGTGGGTCTCCCTCATGGCATCAAAACAGTGCCAACCCACTGAGGTATGGATTATAGTGGACCCGTGGAAGTGTCCTGCGGTGTGTCTAGATGTATGCTCAATAATCCAGGTATGGGAATCACAAAAAGAGGTGAATCAGTTCAACTGGATCAGAAGTTTATTCAGATACGTTTTGTCACTCAAACAGGTGACATCTCCAGTCAGGAGACTACAGCCCCCCCCATAAGCATTACATCAATAACACAGCACAATAGGCTGGGTTCATATGCAAGTTGGGTAATCGACTGTAAGAATTGTCAATTGTTATTGATACTTGATCAAAGAGGTGTTGGTGTCTAGCAGGGCCAATGACCAACATCTCAGTTTTATCTGAATTTAAAAGTAGAAAATTTGGTGACACTCAAATTTTCACAGCAGCCAAGAAGGCTGTCAGTCAGTTGAGTAGGATCGTTAGCTTTAATGAGCACATACAGCTGAGTATCGTCCACATAGCAATGAAAATTAATTCTATGACTACGTATAATTTGGCCAATTCACCCTGTTAGAGACGTAAACAAGATGTGCCATTATGGCCTATTGTCTCTATGAATAACTCTGTGACTTATAACAACCTTCTTCCTTTTGATTCCAATGGTAGGCAGTAATCAACATCACATCCATAACACTATGGATTTTGTGGATAAGGTGAGGGACATAATCATGGAGGGATGAAACGATGGTCTCTTATGATGTTTGGTCTCTCTTCACATGCATTCCTGTTGATGAGGCAGTGGAGGCAGTCTTGTCTGAAATTACAGGGTGACCTCCCCATTTGTCCAGGCTTGGGACCAGCACCAATAGTGGCTGCCACAACCCTACCACAACACATTTCCTATTTCACACTACTCTGCAAGTGAGGAATGGGTTTCGGAAGTCTTGTTGGTTCTGACAAGCTCCATCAACGTCTGCGTCCACCCTCACAATATGGGTATTAATAATGCTACATAAGACAAACCCCTCATTCATTCTGACTAGCTTGTATTAAATAAGTATCTTCCATAGGGTCAGTGTGCCATTGATGAATATGTATTTTGCTAAATAAGACCCACATGGTCATGGATTCTGTCTCACTTCCAGTGGGGGATTCCATGTTTGAACAGGGTATGTGTTTGAGTGTGATTTTTCATGAGCCTTACCCTGTGTGCGCACAATCCGAGCCATCCAAGTCCATAGTTGTCATGGCAACACCCCTCCCCCTCAGCATGCTCAGAGAGACAAGGGGTCTGCTTCAGAGCAATTTGTTGTTTGTGCCTCAAGACCACAGGAAAATGGGGTAGGCACTGGGCAACGTTAGAGGCGAGCTGTATATCTTTACTATTTTCCATTGGCTGAACAAAAACATTTTTATTTACTTTTATATGGGGCACCATGGGTCGGGAGGTAGAGTCGGTCATTTAGAAACTGGAGGGTCACTGGTTCGATCTTTGGCTCCTTCAAAAAGCATGTTGAGGTGTCTTTAATAAGCAAGCCACTGAACCCCTATATTCTCCCAGTGTACTTCAGCTTCCCACTGCTCCTATACAACAGGATGGGTTAAATCCAGAGAAATAATTTCATTTTAATAATACAATGACCAAATAAAGTGGCTTTCTTCTCCTTTCCTTTAGAGGAAACAACGAGAAAGAACTGGATAACCTGCAATTGTCTGCATGTTGAATGGAATATCATGTTTTTTTGTAAAAGGAACATGGCCCCAATATTGGGTAATTTCTTGTAGTTTTAAAAACACAAGATCAAATGGATACATTATTACATGACAGGAGTTTTTTTGTCATAGAAAATCCTTAGCAATCTGTTGAATTTCACCACTGATACGTGAAAGAAAACCAGCATGCAAGCCATCCAGAAATTAGATTTAGCAAAAGGTAGCAAAAAGGTGACTTTAATAAATGCATTGGTGTACCGAGTGTTGAGAAATGCAAACTGCACATCCCGACCATAAAAAACACTGATTTAAGACTGAAACCAATGGCTGACTTTCACTCTTGTGCCTCTGCAATAACTGTGTGGCTGTGCCAAAAGAATCACTCTGAACAAAGGAAAGCAATTATACACAGACTTTAACAGACTCGGAAGATATTTTTCTTATAAACCAAGTTTAATGAGCCGAGTGCAAGCTGCAGTTTTCTCCTCAACTCAGGAGTCAGACACAAAATATTCTATAGAAATCAGACAGCCTAAGCAATTGAACAAAAAAATCAATTGTGTTGGTGTGTGACTGTGTGGGATGTTCAGTATGTGAACAAATGGAAATACTGTACTTTACTAGATGGCTACAGACAACTGAATTTAAAACAAGTGTATATGTACATCTATGAAATCGTATGGTATTCTTGTATGTGTGTGTAAAAAATGTGTATGCAGTGTTTTGAACAACTGAAGCATTTGTCTTTTATCTGGCATGCTCAGCTTTGGCTAGAAGCAGGAGGACCTGGCTGGGCAGTTGCTATCCCATCAGGCTGGGAGGACGGGTCTGGAAACAGGGGAAGAAGATGTTAAAAAGACATCCCGAAGAAAGTGGAGGATCATGATTTATTAGGTATATTTTATCATGGCTACAGAATCACATTTCAATCCACAAATTTTTACTGGAAATGCATATATAATCATAAATGTACATATATTTACGATGGATGATATCGTTATAAATATACTGGTGTGGTTGACCTTAGATCAAGCAGCCAACTGAATTAACTTTAATGTGGCAAAGACATTCAGAAAATGAGAAATTCCACTCACACATGCCATTGGGAGCTCCGGGCTGGCGAGGAGTCATGGTCTGGCTATTTCCCCCACCAGGCATCATCCGACTAGGCATGGACTGGCCTGCATGAGAGTCAGAATAATCTTTTTATTGGCCCAGTGAATTCACACAGATCAGGGATTTGATCGGGCAAATCTGCTGACATGAAACACAAGCCACAAAGTTGGCAAAGGAGTAAAATTAAAAGAATAAGCGGTCCTATCGTAACGATGTGCAATCTGGATAGGGGCAAAAGCTTTTTAGCAGTGTTTTGAGTTCTCTATCAGTACAAATACCGTATTTCTCGGGCTATGAGGCACACTTAAAATTATTTAATTTTCTCAAAAATCAACAGTGCGCCTTATAATCAGGAGTGCCTTATGTATTAATTCTGGTTGTGTTTACTGACCTCAAACCGATTTTATGTGGTACACGGCGCTCAAAAATCTGTCAAAATGATTTCGTAGAATACCACTTTGATAAACTACGGAGCCGCACCACTTGCAACTGAATGTAAAGACAAAGTTAGTGGTCAGTACAAAACCTTAATGACTATCAAAGAATTAAAGGGAGGCCTATTGGAGGAAAGCACAGGGACAACATCACTTGTAGATGGTCTAGGGCAAAGCTATGTGTGGATGCTGCCCTCAGACCAGTTTTCAACACCGTTCAGGTCTTTAAAAAAAAAATCAATGCTGGATACTGTCTCCAACAGTTAAAGTAAAATTTGAGTTGAAGTTAGAATGAGGTGGGGTTTGGCTTATGGTCACTTATTTAGTATAATAGACACTTATTTAGTATACGCTATGGGGCCGTGGAAGCTTAGTGGTAGAGTGCACGTGTCAGGAAATGACAAGCCACTTGTTATAGCTTCTATCCCACTGTGAAGCATCAGTAAGAGCATCCAATCTTAATCCCCTATGCTCCATCTAGGTCCATGTTCATCCAGAACGTGGGAACTAATTGTGAAACATAAAATGTACCTTTTATTTAATGTAGGCAATGAATCTGGTCTACTACCAGCAACCACGGGCAATTTCCCCCTAGAGCCCTGTAGAATGCCATGCTTTGTGTGAGGCAGCCATTATAGACGGTATGACTATAATGGAGACACCTGTCTGTCTGTAATGGAGGTGACATTTTCATGTTGCTTAAGCACTGCTCATATGATGAAACTGCCGTAGACATAGCATAAAGTTTAAGATTAAACACTTTACATAGTAATTGACCTGACCAAAGCACAATGATAAAACAAAGCTATTTCCTAGTGAATGTGTTTCACTGTGTATATTTCCATGCAGTGTGAAAATAGTAGTAAAGCCCACTGAGCCACATTTGTGATAATGAGCTATAAACTGATATATACTGATTTGTATGGTTATGTTTTTTGAGAGTAGAATAAGAATTTTTCACAGAAAGGCGAATCAGTAACTTTGGAGACAATCAACTTTCTGTGATTGTCTTACCTGGATTATTGAGCATACATAAAGAAAATAAGAATTCATGTCTCATGAGCATAAAAAATAAAAGAACAAAGATAATCTCCACCAACATGTATTAAAGGCTGTACCATGTGTTTTGGGTAGGACTGTGTGTATCCAGACCTGAGTGCTGCGTTGTGTATCCTCCCTGCCCCTGCTGCTCTCTCTGCTGGCGAACCTTCATTTCTGCATGCTTCAGCTGCTCAGCATGAAAGGTCTGCCTCTCTGAGAGCAGTTGTTGCCTCTGCTGCTCCAGCTGTATATACACACAGAAGTAACAGTGGACACAACAGTAATTAAAAAAAATGATGTCAGACAAAAACACATAGGAAAAGGAGCTGGTGAGTTCTAGGTATACTGTCATCTAGGAAGAAAGTCATCCCAATTTTCCCTCGTTTGCCTCTTACTCAAAATTTGTCAACATACCGAGTCTACTTTTTAAACTTCCCACAGACTTCTGTTACACCATGCTTGCAAGAGGACAGTTTCACGGTTGGTAGTGGGTTTTTTTTAAATATAAAAAAGCACACTATGAAAACCCAAGTAGTCTCATTCCGCCACAATTTACCTTGACTGAAGCCCTCAGTTATTATTAAAAAGTCTGTAATAATTTCCTGCTTCTGCTCCTCATTGATAGCTGTATAAAATATGTCTGAATGTTTAATACGCAGATGGCTGTGTATGTAGATCAGGATATATTATTGAAGGAAAAGATAAACAATGAGATTGGTACAGACACAAGCAACATATGGATATGGTACATTTTATCATTTAGGGTGGCATAGCTTAAAAAGCAAGCGAGCAACTAGGGGAGTTAATCTTATTCAAGGAGATCGTCACAAGATAACTAGTCTTTGTGATTTAACCTGTGATTTGTTTTGTTTAATTCCTTTTCCAGGTAAATATGATTTTTGGCATTATTCAGCAGTCATAGCCAGGCTATGGCAATAGGTTAATAGATAGTTCAAGGGCTGAACTGGTTGGGTCAGTGGCTGAACGCAGTCAGTATTTCTACTCACAGCCTCTTTCTCACGGTCCATGATAGTTTCCAGCTCTTCAAAGTGCCTCAGCTTAATCTCCAGCTTCTTCATTTGGGTCTCCACCAGCAGGGCTACCAGTGATTTGATCTTCCTCTCCTCCACTGCCGCCAGGTGCTGGGAAGACAGAGGTAGAGGTTTGGAAGGGAGGATGGATGGACGTGTTAATATGGATTTACAAGTAAGTCATAATCATAATCATATTTTAAGTATCTTTTTACTTTCTGCCTGAGGACCCCATGAGAGGTCTGTTAGAAGCAGGCCTTACCTTGGCTTTCGTAGCAGCTGATGCCAGAGCAGCAGCTGCTGCTGTGGCAACGCTACCCTCCACAAGCTCCAGCTCCACTGCACTCTTGCCCTCATCCCCCTCTCCCTCTCTCCTGTCACTCTCTTCCTCATCGTCCCTGACTGGAAAAAGGGGGGGGTAATTGACATAGAAGGTCAAAATAAACAGGATGAGACAGTAATGAGGGACATTTAATCAACACACCCACCATCTCTCTCCTCTGTGAGGGTGCCATCACTGTTCTCTCTCTTGACTCTCTCTCCCTCTGACTTTACCCCACTGGATTTGCTCTCGAATTCTTCCCTCCTGGCAGAGATCTGGAATAAATACAGGCATGCACATACACACACACACCAAAGTTTAGTTACAACTCATTTCACCAGTAGATTCTATTAAACAAAAATATCCCATTCCTATGATCAGCACATCACCTGATGGGAAGTGGAATTTGTCTCCATTTTGTCCACATCCATAGATTCTGAGGAAGAGAGGAAGAAGGTGGAATAATTGACGATGATGAGAGATAGACACAGCTGTCTGCATGTATGTGTCTCACCTGTCTTTTCAGCCTGATTGGATGTGGCAGGTGTTTTCTCTATGGACTCCTCCTGCACTCGGGAGAATTCCTCTGAAGAGAACCAGAGAGAAAAAGACAATTACCTCACAGACAAATAAAATATGCAAAGGTATCAAATGTTCTACCCTAATCACACACAGACACACATGTGTGTGTGTGTACTATGTGTACTCTTGGTGGGTGAGATCAGGGCTGTGTGTGTGTAATTGCACTTTGAAAAATCTGTAAAATGAAGTTTATAAGAAAATAATTATTGACCTAGACCACCCACAAACATGTGCAACCCTCACCCAAGGCGGCCTTCGCGGCAGCAGAGGCCACCCGCGGGTCCACCACAGATGCCAAGAAAGCCACTGTGCTCATCACAGGGTTTTCTGATTGGCTGAAAGGCACAGGCTGAAAGGCCAGTGGACCGAGGGAGGCAGAAGAGTCTTCCAGGTATGGATCTTCTATTGGCAGACGGAGGAAGTGGAGGATGCACTCATCCTGGGTCCTGGAGCCCACATGTTCTGACACCTTGTTCCAGTCATCCCGGTAAACCTCTAAAGCCTGAGAGGAAGAGACAAAAATAAAGGGGTGAGGACAGAGAGACAACTGAGTGAAGGCAAGGGCTAGGGATCTTACCACTAATCTTCTAATCACTAGATGACCGTCCTACTTCCTAAACTATGGCACACACAGAAAAAAAGATCAAGTACTAGCTGACAGAAAAATGAAACACGAAAAGTGGGTGGGGAAGATGGTAAAAGTTGAAGATTGCCACGATAAACTAGATTGGCCGTGGCAACCAGTGAGTGATGGTCTCACCTCTAATAACAAGAGTGTTTCTTGCTCTGTCCACTCCCTTCCTGCACTTGCTCCTTTGCTCTGAAATAGAGATAAAATAGCACCAAAGGGACATCATACCCACCATTTGATCTCTGGTTCATTTTCTGTGGACAATGAGAATAGCCAGACAGGCTCCTATGTGGTACCTTGGGGTGTTTTTTGGCATAGATGTCAGTGCGCAGGCCAAAATTCTGAGACTCTATAGGTTTTTCCCTGCTCTTCTCTGGGAAGTACAACATATGCTGGGAGGCAGAAACCTGCAAGAGAAAGAGGGGAAGAATGAGAGAGAGAGAGTGTGTTAGGCAGAATGGAAAAAAACAAAGGGGGTAAAGGAAAAAATTGGAATATAGGAAGAGAGATGTGAAAGTGACAAGCTTAAAATAAAACTGCAAAACTGTTGTCATGAAATGAGTGAGTGAAGGTCACCTGCAGAGGTTTGTGCTGGAGGGGTGCCAGGCCAGACGGCGTGTCAGCTAACACATTGAAATGAGGGGTTGGTGGGGGCCCCATGGGAAGGGGCCTACTCTCTGCATCGACCTGGTAGTTCACCAAACCCCACTGTTCTAGCAGAGAATGCACCCTGTACACACAGATGTATACCACATGCACATAAGAAAATATTTAAGACATTACAAGAGTGCCTGCATCACAACAAAGAATAATTGTGATAAAGTAGTAGCCTCTAATGTTTATGTGTTATTTCTCTTATAGACAATATATATAGTTCATTTAATTGTGCTTTCTCATATGATTGAAAATATGAAACGATGACTGAAAACAGAAAATTGCTGAAGTAAATGAATTAGGTACTCTAACAAGCACACACAGAAAGAGCTCCTACCTCATGACAGCACAGACATCTCCAGTGAGGTTGCGCCTGCAAGCAGTTGAGCTGAGGTACTCCTGAGGGTTCAATCTGTATGTGTCGATCATGAAATTTCGGTATGCCAAGTAGCTGTAGACCAAGGCCATAGTAATACTGTCAGCAACATGCAGACCCTAAATCATTTGAAACATTAGTTACAACTGTCACATTAGCACTCACATCTCTGGCGATTTTGACTTGTTCTTTCCATTGAAGAATTCTGGCAGCGCACGTTTTTCTATCTGGTGGATGCTAAAATGGATAGAAACATATAAAAGGATAGAAAGTCGAAACACTGATTTTTAAATATGGTTTGAATAAAAAAAGAGAAAAAAAATCCAGTCTGAAACAACACCAATCATATTATCTATTGACTAGTTAATCAGAATAGAAGAGTGCATTTAGGCAAGTGGGAAGGTTTACGTGTTATAGTTGAACCAGGATGCATAGCTGGGTATTATGATGTGATGGGTCTGTTCTGTGATGTTATCTTCTGCCTCTGACAGACGAGACAGTTCTCCTCGGCCATCATCATCTTCCTTAATGCAGAAAGATAAGACACAAATATGCCATGGCGCTTGTTCTCATTTAGCCACAGTGGTATTCCTAAACTTGGAACCTTGGGTCAGAAAACTAGAAATATCTCCAAACAGTAAAACAATTAACAACAAAATAAAGACGAAATGACAGCATATCTATTCATTTAAAATTAAATAAATAACTAAAAGGGGATTTGTTCAACTAAAATAGCAAGTGGAGCAAAAAATGGTATGGACTGGTTTTCAGAATCAAATTACCCTGGATTTACCAATAGTTGTACTAGAAAATGATGAGTACACTCACTCTCAAAAACAGCTAAATCATAAGCAAATCCAGATAATAAAACACACTCCCACACAAAATCAAAATAGACTTTGATCATTTTCTTCCTGACATTAATGGATATGTTTAAAGGAAGAAAATTACGTCATATTTACCCTTCCCGGAAAATCCTCCTCCTGTTCATCTGAAAGAGAGAGTGGTCCAAGGGTTAATAATTCCAGTACATATAAAACTGAAGTCAACACAGTGAAATGTTTGAAAAAGGATGGCATTACAATTGCAGAGTGAATGAAAATAACAAAGTTTGAATGTAATACTCAACTGTACAAAGATTTAACTTAGAATTTAAAAAAAAAAACATTGAATACTGACCAAGATAAGATTCGGAAAGTTATTATGGTTTTTGTCTGAAGCATTCATGCATGGAAATATGGACACATTCCACATGCACACACATGGCAATTCTGTATTTGCATAAGCCTCACAAATGGCAGCTCACCTAGGTCAGCCATAGTCCCTCCTTTGACAGGAGTGTTCTCACTGTCTTTCTTCAGGTTGACTAGAAACAAATTAGAAAGTGAAAAAGACATGGTGAGAAGAAAGAACAGTAGGAGAAAATTCTGTAATTTATATTAGGGTGAGGAGCGGCATGGCTCAGTGGGTAGACCGGTCGGATGGGAATCAGAAGGTTGCAGGTTGGATCCCCGGTCCTGCAGGGAAGGGTGTCGAGCTGTCCTTGAGCAAGACCCTGTACCCCTAACTGCTCTGCCGTGATAGACTGGCGACCTATACAGGGTGTACCCTGCCTTTCACCCAATGAGAACGGAGATAGGCTCCAGTTTCCTCGCAACCCGAATTTGGATAAGGGGTTGATGATGGATAATAGGGTGTACCTGTGCCTTCAAATTCTTATGGA